>JAWNMU010000733.1:0-162723 GCA_035043665.1 Drosophila quasianomalipes | reverse complement strand
AAGAGGGTGGAGCAGGAGATGAAGCAGGTGGAGGAAGAGATGAAGAGGGTGGAGGAAGAGAGCAGGAGGGCAGGAGAGGAAGTGGAGTTGGCAGCGGAAGCATTGCGAAGGGAAGTGGGAGAAAGAATAGAAGAGATGGAAGGAGTAAGGAGGAGGTATGAAGAAGAGGTTGTAAGGAGAGAAGAGCGGAGAAAAGGGCAGAGGAGATGATGAGGGAAAGGGGAGGGAGGCAGAGAGAGAGAGGGGTGAGAAGGCGATAGAAGTAGGGAAGAAGGAAAGGGAAGTGGAGGAGAAGGAAAGGGAAGTGGAGGAGAAGGAAAGGGAAATAGAGATCTTGAATGCATATATCGTCAGTCTCAAAGAGCAAAGGAAGGAGATGGAGCAGAAGAAGGTGGAGGAGGAGGAGGAGGATGAGGAAGGAAAAAAGGAGACAGCGGAAGAGAAGGAGATGGAGAGGGAGAGGGAGAAGGAGAGGGAGAAGAGGGCGGAGGAAGAAAGAAAGAGAATCGAGGAAGAGAGGCAGAGGGGAAAGGGAGGAGTGGGAAAAGGAGAGAGAGAAGAAGGAAAGAGAGATAGCGGAGAAGGAAAGGGAGAGGGAAAGAAGGAAGGGAGATGGAGAAGGAGATGAGAGAATTTGAGATCAGAAGTAGAAGAGGCGAGAAGAGAGAAAGAAAAGGTGGAGGAGGAGAAGAGGAAGGTGGAGGAGGAGAAGAAGGAGGTGGAGGAAGGAGAAAGAGGAGAGTGGATGAGGAGAGGGAGAAGACGGAGACTATGTTACTGTCAAGTGCGGAGTCGGTCGCTCAATCTGCAGCTGAGACAGTGAGAGTCCTCACAAGAAGAGGAGACTCCCTCAGGAAAAGAGCTGAGCAAAGCGAGGAAAGGCAAAGGGAAAGCGAGGAAAGGGCAAAGGAAAGTGAGGAGAGGGCAAAGGAAAGCGAGAGACACGCTGAAGAGAGCGAGAAGAGAGCGGAGGAGAAGGAAAGGGAGGTGGCGGAGGAGAAGAAGAGGGTGGAGAAGGAAAGGATGAAGGTGGAAGAATTACAAGAGATATTGGAGAAGATGGAGAAGGAGAAGGAGGAATTGGAGAAACAGAAGGAGGAGTTGGAGAGGGCAAGGAGTGAAGAGGAGAGGGGGGCAGGGAAGGTGGAGGAAAAGAAGGAAGGAGAAGAAGAAGCTAACCATGTGGAGTTAGAGAGATTGAAGAGGGAGAAGGAGGAGAAGGAGAGAGAGATGAAGGATCTAGAGGCGGAGGTGGAGATGTTGAAGAGCAAGCTGAGGAGTGAGGGAAAGGGAAGAGAGAGGGGAGAGGACGAGGAGGAGGACGAAGGGGATGGAGAAGCGAAGGGGAGGTGGAACGAGAAATAAGACAGCGGGAGAAGGAGAGGGCAAAGGAATGTTTATACTGGACACACTGGAAGAAGCGGAGGAGGTTGAGGAAAGAGAGCGAGAGGGAGAGGGAGAGGGAGAGGGAGAGGGAGAGGGAGAGGGAGAGGGAGAGGAGACAGATGATATGTTTAGCGAAGATATGGAGTGGGAGGATGAAGATGACGAGAGAGAGGGTGAGGGAGAGGGGGTGCAGAGGGGGGTGGAGAAGAAGAGAGAGAGGAGAGGAAGATTAGGTCCCTTTTGTCGCACAAAAAGCTAAGGGCTAAGAATTCCAAGGTAGAAGGAGAGGGAAGAGAAGGAGAGGAGGAGGGGGAGGGTAGAGAAGGGGAGGGAGAGGAGAGGTTGAGGGAAGGGGGAGTCTCTGTTGTTTTCTTCGCTGCGTCGTCAGTTGGAGGAGGGTGAGAGGGCAATGAGGGAGATGGAGAGACGGAGGAGGAGGTGAGGGTGTGTGTGGTCGAAATAGGAAGGATGATGAAGAAGTGTGAGGAATGGAGGCTCAGGACAGAGCAGGCGGAGCGGAGGCAGGGAGAGAGAGGGAGGGAGCCAGAGGGAGAGAGAAGCACTGCAAGTGGAGATAAGGAAGAGGGAGGAAAGGGAGAGGGAAGAGAAGGAAAGGGAGGGGAAGAGAGAGGTGGAGAAGGATGAGGAGAAGGAGGCGAGGGAGGAGAAGGAAAGGGAGGAGAGGGAAAAGAGCTTTGTGTCTACGTCAAGTGAAGAAGAGCTGAAGAGGAGGCAAGAGATGGAGTTGGCTGAATTAGCAGCAACGACTATGATAGAAATGCAGGAGAAAGAGAGAGAAATGCAAGAGAGGGAGAAGGAGATGGAGGAGAGAGAAACAGGGCTGAGGAAGAGGGTGGAGGAGTTAGAGTCAGCACTAGAGGAGAAGGAGAGGGAGATGAAGGGGAAGAGGGAAGCGGAGGAGAGGGAGGAAAGGGAAGAGAGGGAGAGGGAGGAGAAGGAAAGAAGGGAAAGGGAAGAGAGGGAGAAGGAGGAAAGGAGGGAGAGAGAGGACTCTCTGGAGAAGAGGGCACTGGTGGCTGAGGAGGCTCTCTCCTTCGCAGCAGAATCTTTTGCGAAGGTGAAGGAAGAGTTAGAGAAGGAGAAGGAGAAGGTGGAAGAAGTGGGGAGGGAGTGGGGAGAGAGAGTAGAGCGAGTGGGCAAGGAGTGGAGCGAAAGAGTGAGTGAATTGGAGGAAAGGACTGAGCGAACTGAGGAAGTGAACAGAGCACTGGCGGAGAGGATTGACGCTCTCTTAGCAGAAGGGAGGGGCGAAGGAGGGAGAGGAAGAGCAGGGGAAGGGGAGAGAAGGGGGAGAGGAAAGGGAGGGGGAGGACAGAATGGTGCGCGAATGGAAGGAAAGGATTTCTGAGCTTGAAAGAGAGAAGGAGAGAATCCAGAGGGAGAAGGAGGAGGTGGAGAAGGAGAGAGAAATGGCGGAGAAGAGAGTGGAGGTGGAGAGGGAGAGCAGAATGGTGGTGGAGTTGGCATCGGTGGAATTAGAGAACATGAAGAGGAGGGCGGAAGAGGAGAAAAAGAAAGCGGAGGAAGAGAGGAAGAGGGCGGAAGAGGGAAGGGAGAAGGCGGACGAGGAGAGGAGAAAGGCTGAGGAGGAAAGAAAGAGGGCTGAGGAAGAAAGAAAGAGGGCGGAGGAGGAGGTAGAGAGGAGGGAAGAGGAGGTATCCGTGCTGAGGTCTGCTCTCGACCAAGCGGAACAACTCATGGCTGCTGCAGCACATGGCGTGGTAAACGACAAAGTGCAACCCACTTCCGATTCCTCCTCTTCTTCCGATTCCTCTTCTTCCGATTCCTCTTCTTCCGACTCCTCCTCTTCTTCCGACTCCTCCGACTCCTCTTCATCCTCTTCCGATCCCTTCTCTCCCTCTTCATCCTCTCCCTCTTCATCCTCTTCATCTTCCTCCCCCTCCCTTCCCCTTCACCCTCTTTGTCTGAATTGGAGTGGCGTATTAACCACGCAGAGAGTCTTCTATCTTCCGTGTTCCTCCTCCGACCCAGTGGCACTCATGCTCATTTCCCTTGCGTCTCTTCCTCCTCTCTCTCCCCAGCCCCTCCCCCCTCTCTTATGCCGAGGGGGTCATCGCCGTCTCTCCCCCGCCTCCCTCTCTCCCTCCGCCCTCCCTCCCTCCTCCTTCCTCGGAGATAACGGAGTCGTCTATGGCCCTCAGGGAGAACGACTGGGCTCTCTCCTTCCCTCACTCTCACATCAAGAAGCTCAGAAGGACACTCAAAGCGAAGGAGAAAGAGTAAGAGAAAGAGGAGGATACGCATACCCCCACTCACACTCCCATTCCCCTCCTCTCTCTCACGACTCCTCTCCTTCCACTTCCCCTGCTCTCTCCCCCTCTTCTAGACCAGTGAACTTCTCGTTCTCTCCCTCCTCCCTCTCCCTCCTCTTCCTCTCTTCTCTCGCCCATGTCTAAATGGGGTTCTCCGCTCCCCTCACCCCTCCACTCCCACTCCTCCGCCTCTCCCTCCCTCTCACTCTCCCCCTCCTCCTCTTCCTCCTCAAAGAATTCTTCCATCTCCTGGGCTCAACTCCTCCCTCCCTCACTTTCCCCATGCAGAGTGGCTCCCACTCACTCCTATGAGATCGAACAGAATAGCTGAGAGGGAGGAGGACGGAGGAACCATCCATGAACGTAGAGAAGAGGAAGAGAGAGAGGGAAAAAGAGAGAGAGGAGGGGGAGCGAGAGCTCCGTTCTGAAGCGATGGAAAGAAGAAAGGGAGGAGATGCTAGTGCTGGGGAATACTCAGAAATGCCTTCGTTCTCAGTCTCTCTTCCACTAGAAAGAGAGAGACGAGGGGGAGAGAGAGCAGAGAAGGGGAGCAGAAGACAGCCACAAGAGGAACTCCGTAGATCTGTACGATGTGAGGAGAGAGAGAGGAGGCGAGGAAGGGGTAGAGGACGAGGAGGAGTATGATTCTCTCTTGGATGACTCTGAGCTGGAGGAGAAGGGGAGAGCGTTCAATGTCAGTGTGCTGAACATCAACAGAGAGGGAAACCACCCCTTCCTCTTCTCAAACGACAAACAATTTAGCTCACACCCCGTCTCCCACCCCTCTCCCTACGATCACGATGAGGATGAAATTATGTCCGAGTCCTTCTCTCTTCCTCCACCACTCTCATGAGCAATAGTGGACTGTCTAGCAGTTGATCTCATTGGCGCTCGTGCAGGCAAACGCTCATCCAAACTGGCAACGGAACAAACACAAACACATACAAAAATAAGCTGTAAAGCCAAAACAAAAAACTTTATATCATATATATAATTATATATTCTTGTGCATCTCTAAATTTGTGCGTGTCGTACTTATCGCATACGTCACTATATATTCCCCTTGCGTCTATTTTCTATTTACTATTGGTGCTGGTTCCTTTGGTTGCACTGCGTTCATGTACACTACTCTGCTTGTGCCCACATCCAAAATGCCCTTCTGAGGCTGCATACATATACACATATATGTATTTGATATGTGTATATTTTGTTATTTGTATTGTTTTTATTCTTCAGTCAACATGTCTTGCAACTGTTTTATTTTTTTTTCTGTACTACATTCTATCCAGCTATCTATATCTCCGTTCACATTTTAGTAAGTTTTTATGTTTTCTCTTTTCCCATGATACCAACAGAGTATTCGTGTTTATTGTTAATGTCTAGAATTCGTATTCATTCTTTTTATTATTATATGTTACTGATTTTCCGATGGATAAAGCCTATTAAAGGTCAAAGTTTAAAAAACAAAAAGTAGCTACTTGAAGGCGTGTTATATAGAACCCTCAATTAAACAGTATGCTTACATGTAAGAGTAAGTAGGTGTGAGAAGAGTGCAAATGAAATGAAAGGAAACCAAAGGTTGAGCGGAATATGCCTCTGCATATATATATGCGATGTCTACGCAACCGAACAACGCACTCATATGAGTTATTGCATAGGAGTAGACATGGAAGGAAGTAAAGAGGAGAAGAGTCTGGTGATGATGAGAATGACAATTCTGATGAATGAACAGAAGTAGGAGACAAAAGCTTTATCACAAAGCAAATACGGATTTTTACTGAAATAAGTGAATATGATAGGAATAGCTCATGTGAAAGTGTATTCTTCTTCAATTTAATATATGTAATCCAGTTAAGTAAGGCGCATTGTGATATATTATTTCTGTATGTAATAAAACGCGATTCAACACGCTCTAAAAAAGCGAAATCTGACTATTTTTTTCTGCTACTGAAATTTGTGTAAACTTATTCAGTATAACTAGAATATTAAACTAGTTTGTGTATTGAACATCCACATACTATACAGTTTTGTTAAGTTAATGTCTGTTATGTGTGTTTTTGAGCAACTCTCCATGGTAAACATGTTGTTTGTACATAGCAAATATTTAAACACAACTCTATTTTCGTAAATTGCTCAAAACTTGACCGAAATGACATATACATCATATTCTATAAAACAAAACAAACTTGCTTACACAAATACGTCATGAAATATCACATTACTGGAACATATCACAAAATATTACGTATTCCATGCTTATTTTTGTCATCTGTAGTGCGCAATGCAGAAATTGACATAATTGAGCTTATTCATTTGACATTAATTAATATAAATGATGAATTTCCATGTAAACTATATGTGCATTAGATCTTCCATACAAATATATATTTACATAATGTTTATAAACATATTTTTTGTTCCTATAAATAATATTGCTCCATAACATTTAGCTCTGTACAATATCTTATATTTTCGTGAATTACACTACATCGCTTGCGTTCATACCTCGTGCAATACACCGCATCCCGTCCGATCTGCGAAGTTAAGTCACGGTGGGCCGACTTAGTACTCGGGTGGGTGACCACCGGGGAACTGTCTGGTGATGCAAGCTTCTTTTTTCCTTCTTAAAATAAATGTTCCTATTTTATTTTAATCAGTTAATCTTTGTCTTGTGTCTTTCGCAGCACCGAATCCTCTTACGTTTGTACAATACAAAGCTAATTTTTTAAATTATACATTTGTATCCCTCGTCTCGAACTCTCTCTGTTTTCTTCTCTCTTAACCAATTACAGAGCCGAGGACTAGGGAATGATAATCCGTTGAGAATTCTATGCAATAAGAGTATGTGTGCTTAGCATCAGCATGTATATAACCAATACGTATATTTTATGTATGCACACATATACCATGTGGGGCAGGCTGAGGCAACGCCAATGACTTGCGCATTAAAAACTAAACAGGATATTGATTAGAAGAATAAAAAAGAAGCTTGCATCACCAGACAGTTCCCCGGTGGTCACCCACCCGAGTACTAAGTCGGCCCACCGTGATTTAACTTCGCAGATCGGACGGGATGCGGTGTATTGCTCGAGGTATGAACGCAAGCGAAGGCGAGGGACATATAATGGAATAAATGTTACCTTTTTGTTTTCACGCTCTTATCTTATTTTCTTCAATGAGAATAATGTAAACAACAATGTTTTATGATAGCATCAAGTTAATGCAGCTTTTATGAAGATATCATAACAAGTAATTGAAATTCACAAGAATAGAGTTTATTACATAAAACAACGTACATGCATACATGTATTCGACTGTTCGTAAAATAGATAATAAGATACAGAAGCGAGATATAACAAGCCCACCGAAATATGTATACAACAGTTAACATGGGAAAAATGCATATTCACAAGATGCATACACACACACACAATGGGAATCACAATGCTGATACTATAACAAAATAAATAGGCAAATGAAAACAACATAATACTAAAACCATCATTTACACGCATGGGCAGGCATATTAACACCACATCCATTCATATTTCCACAACCTTCAGATAACGACATTCTCTCACCAACACCGACATTAAGAACTTTTCCTTTCCTTCTTCCATCTACACCTAGTTGCTCTACTAACACATCATCACTACTCCACCTCTCCTCCAGACTCCTCACTCTTCACGCCCCCCTTCCTCCTTTCTTTTCTCTTCTCCCTTACAATCGTCGCCTCTCCCTACTCTATCTGACGTACTTCAAGTAGAACTTTCTTAGAATGAAAACTAGGATACCGACTCCGAAGAAGAACAAGACAACGAGGGCAGAGGATGAGGAGGACGAGGCGGAGGATGCATCGTAGGAGGAGGAGGAGGAGGAGGAGAGCGCAGGGAAGAAGTCGAAGCCAGAGGATGCGGCAAAGGCCTCAGCGTCTGATTGGTGTTTGAGTATAGATGAGCAAAATGCAGGGTTGGACTTGACATTCTGGGTGACAACTGCAATGAGGGCACCGAGGGACCACTGAACCTCAGTCCCCTCTACCGCAGACACAGGCAAGACGCTCTTGTCTTCTCTCTTGAATCCGTGTCCCTCGAAGAGAAGGGAGTCAAGCCACGCTGACTTGAAACACTGTTGTCTAATCCTTGCTAGGGAAGCGCTCTTGGGGAACTCCCCGGAGGCGAGGCGTTGGTTGACGTCCTGGATGGGGAGGGAGCAGAGGGAGGTAGAGAGGCGGTCGAACTCGGAGGAGGAGAAGGCACTGGGGTGAATGTCATACACTTCTCTGCTTGTGTACCAGTACTCGGAGAAGGCGTAGAACTTCTGGTTCTGTGAGATGGAGGGCTGGTAGACCCCTCCGAACGGGCAAGATTTGATCTCGTAATCACATTTCTTCTTTTTGTCCAACACATCGAGCATAGATGCCTTACATTTAGCGTAATCCCCAGTTCCAACAAAACGGAAGGTGAAAGACGTGTTTTTGAGTTGTTCTTCAGAGGGAGCTACGTCCGTCTCAACAGTAACTAGCTTTTCATTGCTCTTGGGGACGGGGAGAGACTTCCCCCACGAGGGCTTGGCAAAAGAGATATCTTCCGCTTGCCCCTTAAGGAGACAGGGATCCCACACAACGGGAGTTCCATCTACGTCTACCTCGAACGTCTTCTTCGCCTCTCCATCCGCCAAATAAGATTTCATCACATCTGCAGCGTACCTCTGTCTGGCAGAGTTGGCTCCGTAACCCAAGAATGATGCGGAGTAGACCTTGTAGACGTGCCCTCCGAAGCCCCTGTTCCTCTTCTCCCCTGCTGTTTTAAGAGCTTCTGATACGCGTTGCAGCTTCTTCTGCAGAGTGCCAGTGGTGCTTTCTTCTTCCACATCGACAACGGAGGACCCAGAGCAGTCGGAGATGTCCAGGTCAACGATGAAGGCGTGTTGGTTGGGGTGGGGAGTGGTGTCCGAGGACTCGACTTCAAATGCAATCTGAGCAGACCCCCCTCCCATCTCTACCAATCCCACTGTAGGAGAGATTATCTTCTTCTTCTTCTTCGCCTCCACCTTGGGCACTCCCTGAGCGTTCGTATTCCTCTCACTCGCGGACTTCACGTCGCTCAACTCGAGCTCCTCTCCGTCGAATCTGGAGTGGGGGTGAGGAGAGGAGGAACAAGGAGCAGAGAGAACAGGAGTGAAGTCAGGAGAAAAGAGAAATATAAAGTCAAGACGAGGCACAATCACGACATTAACCAACATACAGAACAACAAGAGACACACATGAAAGGAAGATTTAACTCATACGAGATGCAGTCGGTGCTTACCTAGGGAGGGCGAGGTAGTGGTGAGGGTCAAGACCTCCAGAGGCGTAGGTGCCATTGGAAATATCCCCGAATCTGTTAAGGATGTAGTTCAAAGCAATCCAACCGTACAGTCCTTCTTTCTCTCCCGAGATGACCTCCACCTGCGCATCATCCTTGAAGAGGAAGCGACCCTTGCTGGACTGCTCCTTGAGTCCCGTGCGAATGTTGTCGAGGATCTCTTCCTTCGCTGCTTCTTTGATCAGACGCATACCTGCGGTTGCGAACACATATACAGGCGTGTTGTTCAAAGCCTTCTCAGGGATATACTCTGACACATAGTTCAACAGGGGGAGAATGGAGGAGAATGCGTCGCTGGGGGAGTCCTCGTAGGAAGAGAGTCCAGGCTCCTGCTTCTTGATCACGTAGTTGTCTTCGCTGTCTTCAGCGATTGCTACGTGCAACATGTCTGCAGAAGGATCGTTCTTGTTATTGATCGGCAGCTTGTACTGGTACAGGTACACACGGGAACCACTGCTTCCTGCGTCAATCATTACTGCGTAGTTAGCTTGGGGAAGACCCTTTTTAGACAATCCTACAGATGCAGTTTGCACATTGCTAATGCGGTAGATTCCCAAAATAACTAGCAGAACAGTGAAGGTTACTCCCAACAAGAATACAGGACTGAAGAAGCGACGATTAGCTGTCGACTCATTGCGCAACCACATCCTGCGAGAGAACAGTTACACATTCAAAAGAGGTAAATACAAATCATTTCGAGAGTACAAACAATCTTACTAGAAAGAGAAGATTCAAATCGACGTGACTGAGCTCGAAAACACACAAAACTAACACACCAGACACAATTATTGCATGCTTTTCAAGAAGTCGTTTGCTTTACTAGCAATCGGCTACTCTGTGCGTGGCCAAGCAATCAAATTCAAATTAGTTAGCAAGATGAGCTATGCAATATGCAAGCGCATTCAATTTGAGACAGTTGGATGAAAATAGTGCAAGAAAAAAAAAGTTTGGAGGGAATATATTATTCAGTATTAGTTTACTAATGGACAATTAATGGTGTTATTTGTGAGTATTTCAACTTGTACCATAGTCTGCTAATGCATTCTACTACCTAGCTTTATTTTGTACACTTTGAAAACGATTTTTCGTTATTTTCTACCCCGCGAAAAACTCTCACCTTTTTATTTCGTTGCTTTTTAATGCTTCTATATTGCACACACATACCCAACATCACATTTTCGTACGTATATATGCTCAAGTATCTGGCAAGAGCCTCATACTTTCATATGTAAACAGTGTTTTTCTTCTACTCATCTCGAAAATAGAAGAGTGTGTTGACATTTTGAGCGCGAGCCATAGCTGGAGTGCTTTTTCGATGATTGCAGAGCACTCTACAAAAGAAATAATGGTGAATACATTCACAAACGTAGCAGAAATAGGCTGGTTTGGTAGTACTCCATCTTTTTCCGAGCACGTAATACTTACTATATTGAAAGAACAAGCTTCATTACAGATAGGAAGGATTAAAATCTAGATTTTTTTGGGAACACTCGTTTACCTCGTTTATCAGTTGAGAAGAATAAATATAAGGGTTCAACAGACAAACACTTTCCTTTTTACCAGGAAAAGCCACACACTTGTTTTTTCATTTAACGATCTAAGTTTTTAATATTTCCTCAAGGAGTAAGAGGAGGTATTAAAACTATTTGGAGTTGCACAAGAGATAGATAGAGCAATGGGCATTTTATGGGGTGAATACACAGATGCAGCATTCGTCCCACTATATTGTTTCGGCTTTCTGCTGAAGCGCCTGAGTATAGGTAACCAGATGACCTTGATGGAGTTGTTACTGATGTGCATATTTCTTCGACTCGTAAACGTCTTCTTTCCCGAGCCATTAGTTCCAGTTGTGCACGGTCTCTTCTTCTTGTTTTGTAGGTGGATGGCGAGGAAGGTGACATCTAATAGTGCTTCCTTGTTCAGGACAAAGGGGGGATTCGTCCGCGAGGCAGGAGGGGTAGATCTGAGGAGAGAAGACGACTACTATTCCGTTGAGGAGTTTGCTTCTCTTTCGACTACCTTTCTCCCCTCCTCTTATTCGTCCTCCTCTTCATCCTTTTCCTCTTTCTCCCCGTCTCGCATTGACCCCCTACCCTTCCTAGAGTCTCCCGACGACTCTGCATCGCTAGATGAGTTGTATTGCGAAAACACATCGATGTCTACTACATACCCGTACCCCCCTCTTCCTTCTTCCTTTCCGCCCTCGCCCCCCTCCCCTCCCTCTCGTTCTTCCCCCACCTCCCCTTCGGTTTCTTCCTTTATGCCTCCTCGTCTACCCACCCACTCCAATTTTTCTGCCACCCCCCCCTCCCGCCCCCTCTCTCCCTCACTCCCTCCTAAATTAAACAAACACTTATGGGGTACTAAAGCGTTCGAAAATTTTCTAGACCGATTGGACATAGTCTCCTTGCACTCCTCCCTCCCTCTCCCGCTCGCCACGTACCTCTCCTTCCCACATGTCTGGACAGCACTTGCAGTCTTATCTTTCCTTCACTTCGTCGTCTTCTCCTTCTGCTTCCTCACGTCCACTCGCACCATCTTCTCCTTCCTACAGCTCCTCTTCTCCGCTCACCACGCAGTATCGAACTCAACCTTCCTCACCTCCTCCTCCTCACCCTCCTCATCTTCTGCTTCCACCCCTATCCCTTCTCCCCTATCTCCATCAGCTTCTTCACTGTCTCTCTCCTCCTCCTTCTTCTCATTCTCCACTCCTCACTTGAGCCACGCTTCATGTGCACTGCAGTTGACAATGCACATTGGTCAGCTGCTGGTCGGTGTGTACGTGGGGAGGAAGAAGATCGAAAAGAAACACAAGTCAAGGGTACTCATGTCAATGTCGATACTGTCTCTATTCATTTTACTCCAGCACTTCCAGGCCTTCTTCCTCCTCGCCCCACCCACTCCTCCTTCCTCTTTCTACTCCTCTACATCCTCCTCGTCTCCCTTCTCTTTCTCTACGTTCTTTTCCTCATCCTCCTGGTCCGTGGCAGCACATTCGTTTCTCTCCTTCGCCTTCTCTTCTCTTCTATCGTATCTCTTCTACATTCCCTTCGCAGTCCCCCCTGTTATCTTGCATGTGTTCTCCATCATCCTCTCATCCTTTGCCTGCGATTCGAACCCATCCTCTTCTCTATCTCTCTCTGCCTGACTTACCTTCTCTTTCTCCTGCCCTTTCGCTTCCTCATTCCTCCTTCTCTCTTTCTTCCTCTCCTTCGGCTTGGTCTTCATTTTCTTACCCTTCGTCCTCCACTCCCGACTCTTTTTCTCCCCCTTTCACCCCTTCGTCTCCTTATCCTTACTTGACTCAATCTTCTTGGAGAAATCCCCGCTGCTCGTCTTGTGGAAAGGAGAAGAGAGCTATGGGAAGGAGAGGGATGAAGCGGGGAGGGAAGGAGAGAAGAGGGAAGGGAAGAGGAAGGAATTTCAGTAGATTAAGAGAGGGAGATAGGGAGAGAACTGGGGAGGTGGGAGGCAGGAGAGTAGGAGGAAGTGGCGATGGAGAAGCTGCGATTGGAGCAAAGAGGGTGGAGGAGAAGGAGGAAGGATAACACTTACTCATTAGATAGAGTAATCCAACGCTTTGGAGTCTTCTAATGAGGACACAGTAAGAAGGTGTGGGGGTACAGAGGGAGAGGAAGGAACAGGAGGAGTCGGAGGAAGCCCAAGGGAATACGAAGGGGATGTAGGAGAAGAAGAAGAGTTTGAGCTTGAAATTGTACATGATGAGTTTGAGATGTTGATGTTTGGAGGAAGAGGAGGGGAGAGGAGGGAGGGGAAAAGCAAATAGAAGCGGAAGATTCACAGTTAACGAAGGAGAGAGAGGGAGAAGGAGAGGGAGAGCGAAAGGGAGAGAGAAGAGGCGGAGGGAAAGAGCGGGGGAGAGGGACAAGGGAAGAGAGAGAGAAAGAGAGGCGTGGAAGACATGAGCGAGGAAGAGGGAGAGTGGGAGGACTGCTCGGGAGATAATGTCTGTGTATGCGAGGAGAACAGGAGGAGAGGACTAGGAGAGGGAGGAGGTGGAGGAAGGCGGAAAGGAAAGGAAGGAGGGGTAGGAGAGAGAGGTGACGAAGAGGAGGGTGGAGAGGGAGAAGAGGAAGAAGTGGAAGAAGAGGAAGAGGATGAAAGCGAGGACGAGGGTGCGGAGCAGGAAGAGGGGAGGAGAGGAGGAGGGAGAGGAAGAGGAGGAATGGGGGTTAGAAATTATGGAGGAGGGAAGGAGGAGGGAGCGAGGGGAAAGAAGGGAGAGGGAGGGAAGGGAAAGGGAAAGGGAAAGGGAAGGGAAGGATAGAGAAGGGGTTATGCTGGTGGATGGGAGGAGAGATCAGTTTGGAGTATGGGGAGTAGAAGAGAAGGCCAGGTTGAGGGATATCGAAAGGAGGAAGGAGAAAGAGAGGAAGGGGAGGGGGAAGGGGAAGGAGAAGAGAGGAGTCATCGAGATTGTGAAAAAGAGAGACGGGGGATTGGAAATACGAGTGCACGGCCTTGTTCTTCTCGGAAATATCTGGAAAGCTGTGTGTGGGTCGATCATATTTGTGATCGAGGTGGCAATAGCTCTATGCCTCAGAAATAAGAAGGAGGTGGAGAGGGGGAGGAGGAGGAGAGAGAGAGGGAGAAAGAGGAGAGAGAGGGATAGGGGGAAAGAGAGGGGAAAGGAGAAAAGGGATGAGATAGAGATGGAGAGGGGGATGACGAGGAAAGGGGTGGAGAAAGAAGGGGAAGAAATGTCGAAGAAGAGTTCATGAGAGAATTCGGAGGGGTAAGGGGGGGAGAGGGGTGATGGTGAGAATAGAGAAATACAAAGGAGAAGGGAGGAGAAGGAGGAGAAGGAGGAGAAGGAGGAGAAGGAGGAGAAGGAGGAGAAGGAGGAGAAGGAGGAGAAGGAGGAGAAGGAGGAGGAGAAGGAGAAGGAGGAGAAGGAGAAGGAAAAGGGGGAGAAGCAGGAGGAGGAGAAGGAGGAGAGAGGGGGCGAGGAAAGGGAGTGGAAGAAGAGAGGATCAAAGAGAGAGAAGAAGGAGGGCAAATGGAGGAGAAGGTAGCAGAGAGGAAAGAAGATGAGCCACGGAAAAGGGAAGAGAGGGGGGAGGAGAGGGGGGAGGAGAGGGGGGAGGAGAGGGGGTACCTCGAGGAGGAAGAGGGACAAGAGAAGGAGACGCGCGAATTGCAGTCAAGTGAAGATGCTTATCGGGTTAAGGAACGTGAAGGATCACCTAGGAAAGAGGAGGGGGTCAAGGGAGAGGATGAGAAGGAGAGGGAGTGGAGCTACGAGGGGAAAGCAGGAGGAATTGTAGGGAATGCGGGAGGAGAGAGAGAGAGAGAAAGAGAGCGAGAAAGAGAAAGAGAAAGAGAGAGAGAAAGAGAGAGAGAGAGAGAAGAGATATGTGTAATGAGTGAGATGGAGATATTTTTACTCGATCACTTGGTGGGAAATACGTCAGAGGGAGAAGAAGAGGAGGAAGAGGGGGAAGATGGTGTGGAAGAGGAGGAAGAAGAACAAGGAAAAGGGAGAGGGCCCAAGGGGGAGGGAAGGAAGGGGGACAAAAGAGAGAGATCATCGCCGCCTACTTCTTCCCTTCCTTCCTTTCCCTCCCTCATCTCTACCGCCTCTCTTCCCTCGTTCTCTCATCTCCCTCCAATGCCCTCGCTTTCCGCTCCTTCCCTCATCCCCTCCATCACCCCCCTCACTTCTCTCTCTCCTTCTCCCCCCTTCCCCTCTCATTCCCTTAAGTGCTTCACTTCCTCAAAGAGAAGGAGGAAGACGGATGACCCACTTTTTGCCTCTTTTTCTTCTACAGACAGTTCTCCCTCTCTGCACCATCGTCGTCAAGTCACGCAAAGTATTTTTCCTGCTCCTTGATGTTAACGCGCTATTGTAATACCAAACCCCTTTATACTCACCTGCCATCCTATTGTACTTATCTGTTGTTCTGTTTTACTCTCCTCTCGTTCTATTGCACTCGCTTTGGTTTATTGCTTGAGATTTTCAAGTGGATTAGGGCGCATTCTCATACACGTTCGACCACTATTCTCGTGCGTTCAAGGTAGTACATTCAGATATTGATTCAAATTCATTTGAACAAATTCAATGATCGTATTACTGTCATATTTGATATACTGTGAAAAAAATAACACTTCATCTTTTTATCCATAAAACAAAATTCTTAGGCTCTCTGTAGAGCTCGACATGATTTGTTTGCATCGAAATGAATAAAAGAACACAGGAAATATGCTGGAAGTGAATGCAGAAATATTACATAGAACACACTAAGCAGATCCATGCCATTAAGTCTTCACATATCGCACGGGGGTTGATACACAAATATGATTAAAATTTCTCAATTTCAGTTTTTCAGCATAAGCAATCACACCTTTACCAGGTAATGAAAAATATCTAGATGACAGTTGGACAAATCTAAAAATGAATAGGCTGCGAAAGAGAGAAAATATATCTGTAAGACTACTGACAAATAAATACATCGACTAATATAATAGAGAGAGAAAAAAAGACAAGACTGGTAGTTAGAATATTAATTTATTGAGATAGATACGTGGTTAAATATCACTTAAAGACCAACAAATGGAGTCCAAGCTATATAAATTAACCGAAAAGAAATGACGGGAGTAAACTTAAGCAAGGAGGGCGGAGAGGTCCTTGGCAGCAGCAGTGACGGAGTCAGCGTACTTGGCAAAGTTGGTGTCGAGGTCCTTGAGGGCTCCAGTCTCGGTGTAGAGGTCCTGGGCGAGGGTGGCAGATCCAGCCTTCTCGGCAACCTTGAGGGAGACGTTGGTGAGAAGGGTACGGAGATTCTCGGCAGCGCGAAGTCCAGCTCCGAATCCGTAGGAGACAATGGCAGCATGCTTGTTCTCCCATTCCTTGGCGAGGTGGTCGATGGCGTTCTTCAAAGCAGAAGAGAAGAATCCGTTGTACTCAGGGGTCACGAAGATGAATCCCTGAGCAGAAGCGACCTTCTCGGCCCACTTCTTGGTTCCTTCCTCCTTGTACTCAGTGGCGTAGCGGGGGACAACGGGCTCATCGTCGAGTCCAAGAGGGAAATCCTTCAAGTCGACAAGTTCGAACTCGAGCTCAGGGGCAGCAGCCTTAACGATGGGGAGGACCCACTGGGAAACCTGCAATCCAACACGGGTGGGGCGGATAGATCCAACAACAACAAGAACCTTCTTGGACATTTTGTATAAACGTGCTATTTGATTTGTCAAGAAACAGACAAGTGATCAATCTAACGTTTCTTTTTTGCTTTGAAGAAATAAAGATCTATCAAATTCTGATATTTTCCTAAATTAGTCAACGTGACAAATTTTTGAAGCCCACGTGAACACACCAATTTGAACATTTTTCCATTACTAAATAATACACTTCAAATTAAAATAATCAGTCTTAAAAACAACCCTAACTACATTTTTTCACTCCAAGGAAGTATACTTTTGGTATAGTATTTGATGACATTTTTTTGTGTTTGGAATTGAACATGCACATTTTTTTCTGTGACTGTTATTCATAATTAATGAGAATTTAGCACTTATTTGAACAGCGACACGTGTAGATATTCGGTTGACGTGACGTTTATTGAGGGATGTTATAGAAAAAATCGAACAAATTAATACACACGAAATATTTACACAATAGATCCCAGTGAAATACATACTTTTTGATTACTGTTTCATCAATAGAAAACCTTGTTTTTGTCAGTTTGTTAACTGACAAATCGATTGGAAAGCAGCCCCTAAAAATGCCACCGTACTGGAATCTCCAAAAACCTATGAAGAGTATATGCTCCATCGACAGGCTAAGCTAAACGAACAAGAGAAAACTATCCAAATAGATAGGCACCATGTACATACATACAAGGGGAATCTGGAATCTTGTGTGTATCGTACAGAGAGGCAGCTAGCCACATGAATGGGCGTGTAAGTTTATGCTGTCATATGTCTCTATCTCATTCTATGCACATCATATCCTGTTCCTTCATTTTTTATTCTATCTTTTTTAGCTACTAGGTATATGCATCTTGCACCAAGAAAAGCGAGACATAACGTGAAATAAAGCAACAAATAAAACGAAGACCGAATTACTCAAGGCAAGCGCCCCCGTTCCAATGCCCACCATTACCACACCACACCGCACTTCACCACACCTTACCGCACCTGACCACACCTCACCACACCAACCAAAAGTCTTGTTCCCTCGCATGAAACTGCAGTGCATTCGATGTTGACTCTCTGTCCGTCCACTCCATAATACCAGAAAAAAAAGGCAACAGCAGCAACCACCAATCGAAGAAAACGCACCATGGGCATTAAAACACGTTAGAACATACTATACATCATTCTGAACCGAATGAAGAATCGCCAGGCCAAACGCAACTAGTCAGTAGATGTGTCGAGTTATATACGTCTGAAATGGCAAACGCAAAACCGCCTCAACAACTCAGACGTTAACAATCAAACCAACACATCTGGACTGAGATATTCATAGACTGTAATGTAACTAAATACTGTCAACTGAAAAAGTTCAACGAACAGCAGTGTCCACAGTACATACCAACCAAAATGATCGAACATTATATGTGTTTCGACAGGGTTGGAGACACGACCCAGATGTGAAAAACTACTTGAAGTAGATGCGGTTAAAGACAAGTCGTCAGTGGAATTGCACATTCATTCTGTAATGACCACTTCCAAAGACCGAGTGAGAATACCCATGCTATAGATAGATCGTGCGAGTTCACAAGTACATTGCTACAGAGAATTAACAAAAAGAGCTCATTTTATTGATTTGGCTAAGTTGACGAGAAAAATATATTTGATACAAGAGTGGAAACAAAAAAAAATCGTATTACGTAAAATACTAAACACATTGAATACATATTTACAATTCTATACACGGTCAATAATCAACGTATCTAAATAAATAGACGAATTATTTGAGAGAAACACAACAGCATCCACAACGTGCACTTTGCAATACAATTTTCACGCACACGCTGATTTGGAATGAAGCTAGCACACACATACATATACACTTAACAACGCTATTCACCATACACGTTGAAAAGTAAACTACAATAAACACAACTTGAGGTAACAACACGGAATAACGATACACGAGGAGATACAAAGCATCCATTCACTCACCACTCAACAGTGGAATAAAAGGTGTTGTATACCGTTGACACAAAAAACATAATAAAAGATAAATACAACAGCGAAACAAATGCAGATATACGAAAACATTCCTCCACTCTCTTCGCCTACCTCTCCCTTTCCCCTCTTCCACTCCTGGCAAGACACTCCTTGGTTCTGTGTCTGTCCCTTTCAGCATCCAGTCTAGCCAACAGCTCTTGCTCTCTGTTTCGAAGGAACGAAATAGCAGTGTGAGCCTCAGCCAATAGTCTCTCCTTCTCCGCGATCAGAGTCTCCTTCTCCTTCCTCACGCGCTCAACCTCAGCCATTCCAACAGCAACCATAGCTCCAGTACCCGCTCCTGCTCCCCCTGCGCTCAGTTGTTTCTTCATAGCAGCCATCTCGAAGAGTTGCTCCTTGGACTTAGTCTCTGCGTCGCTCAACCTGAAGGCAAGCCTCTCAGCCTCCACTTTCATCTTGTCCAGCTGCCTTCTCACCCCCTTCGCTTCCTCTAGCTCAGCCCCAGCCTCCGCCAACTCCTTGCGCGTATTCTTTTCCCTTTCAATAGCCATGTCGAGTCTCTTTTTGAGTTCCATAAGTGCTAACTGAAGCTTTTGCTTTCCAGCAGCAACAGCCTTCGCCTCCCTCTCCTTGCCCTCCGCCCTGGCCTCCGCCGCAGCGAGCCTCCTGTGCGTATCGCAGTACTTGGCCTTTATCATATCTCTCTCAGTCTCTGCAGCGTGGAGTTTCCCCATCAACTCAGGGGACGATTTCCAGTCCCTCACTTTCTTCAGATCGTCTCTGTCCATTCCCTCTAGCTCTCTCACTCTGAACATCGCAGACGAAAGCTCCCTCTCCACCTCGATCACCCTCGTCTCGGCCGCAGTTAGCTTCTTCTTAAGAGATTCTACAGTTTCATCAAGAGAAGAACACTGGCGCTTAAGGCTCTCTTTCTCGAATGTCCACTCCCTCCTCTCCATCTCCGTCCTCCCTCTGCCATCGTCACCTGCTTCTTCAGCTCATTTCTCTCGGACTCTACTGTTGCTCTCTCCCTCTTCGCCCTCTCCATCTCCTCCCTCACCTCCGGCATTCGACTGTACTCCCCCTGCTTTGCCTCCAACTCAACGATTCTCCTCTTGAGTTCCTCGACCCTCCTCTCCACCCCCTCCTTCTCCACCCTCACCCGCTCCAGCTCAACTACAGACCCTCTTAGCCTCACTGCCTCCCCTGCCTTCTCATTGAGGTCTTGGATCCTCCTCTCTAGCTCTCTCTTGACCGACTGCAGCTCAGTCGTCCTTGCCCTCTCGATGTTCAGAGAGGACTGCAATTCAGACTTTTCACTTTCGAGTGAACGCACTGAGGATTTGAGGGAGGTCACAGTGGAGTCTAGTGGATTGGGCATAGAGAAGGGAAGAGGAGGGGGCGAGGGAGAGGAGGCAGGGGACGAGGAGGAGGCGGAGAAAGGAGATGGAGCGTATGAGGAGTACGGATAGAAGTACCCGTGGTTATTCATATTTCCACTTTGGTTCGCCTTAGAGATCGCGTCCATCAGTTTCTCGTTCAACTGCTTGTTCTCTCTCTGCGCTTCTTCATATTTCCTCTCCACATCCCTCTTCTCCTTCTCCGCCTCGCCTCTCTCCCTCTCAGCCTGCGCCTTCTCTTTCTCGACCTGTCCCTTCTCCCTCTCGACCTGCCCCTTCTCCCTCGCCATCATGGCCTCGCCTATCTTCGCTTCTCCCTCACTCTTTACTAGCTCATCGACCCTTCCCCTCAGACTCTTAAGTTGAATTTCCTTATCTCTCACCTCTTCCTCCAGTCTCCTTCTCTGAGCTTCCAGCCCCTCTACCCTTACGTCAAACACAGAGCGCAGGGACTTCTCGATTGAAGACTTTAGGTCCTCGATATTGATAGAAGGGGAGGCAGGGGCAGGGGAGAGGGGAGCGGAAGAGGGAGGAGGGAACGAAGAGAAGGAAGAGAGGGAGTGCGTGAGACTCATCACCTTTGCCTTATGCTCAGACAACTCTTCTTGGAGTCTTTCCCTCTTTCTGCGCTCCTCTTCCCTCTCCTCTGCCCTCCTTCCCTCGTTCTTCAGCAAAACTTTCTTTTCCTCCACCACTAACTCATACCTCTTCTTTACCCGGTCCAGCTCTAAAACGTATCAAGTTCACATATTTATCGATATGAGGAGGAGTAAGTATGTTAGCGTCCACTTATACACGTACACATACACACAAACATACACACACACATACACACACACACACACATCTAATATCCACAATATAGAAACGCCCTCATGTGCATAACCATCTATGACGCATCGTTTCTTACCTTCTGCCACGTCATTCTCTCTCTTTCTCACTTGTCTGGCCCACTCCTCTGCCTCTCTCTCCGCCCTCTCCGCTTTCTTCCTCTCATCAGTCGCTCTGCCCTTCTCCTCTTCGGCTCGTCTCCTTTCTTCCTCAGTCCTCCTCCTCTCGTCTTCGACCCTCTTCTTTTCTTCCTCGACCTCCGTCTGCACCTGCTCGATCCTCTTCTCCAGTTCCTCAATCGTTCTACTGTCCTCACTTGCTGTTTTAGTATACTTGGCCCCAAGATCCCTCATCGCGATGACAGTTTGTTCTCTCTTCGTCTCTTCCTCCTTCGACACTCTCTCCATTCTCCTCAGCTCTTCTGCCATCGCGTTCACTTCCTTCGCCGCCTTCTCAGCCTCCCCTCTCGCGGCCTCCAATTCCCCTCTGAGCTCTCCGTTCAGTTTCACTGCTCTCTCGGCTTCTCTTTCAGCTTCTTCTACCGCTCTCTTCGCTATGAGCCATCTTTCCTCGCTTCTCTTCTTCTCCTCGTCCTTCTCCTCCTCTGCTGCCCTCCGCTCTTCCTCTACCTTCTTCTTCTCCCTCTCCAACCTCTTCTTCTCCTCCTCGACCCCTATTAGGCCTTCGACGTGCTTTCTTAATACTTCTACCTCTCCCTTCCTCTTCTCCAACAACACGCTTAGCCTCACCCTCTCCTCCCTCTCCCTCTCCCTCTCCGCGTCCCTCTCTCGCTCTCTCTCCTCTCTCTCTCTCGCAATCAGCCTGTCTCTTTCTTCCCTTGCCTGCCCTTCTCTCCCGCTGATTGAGTTCCTTAACCCCTCCAGATCCCTTTCCCTCTCCTCTGCCCTCCGCCTCTGCGCTTCCTTCTCTGCCCTTTCTACAGCTACTTCCACCTTTACTCTGCTGAGCTCTCCGCTGTCCTCCTCCCCCTTCGCCCTTATCTTCTCCAGCTCTGTCCGCAACGACTCCTTCTCCTTCCCCCATCCCTCCCTCTCGCTGTCTCTCTCTCTCGCAGCCTTCTCCTTCTCCTCCTCCAACCTTTCCCTCCTTTTCCTCTCCTCCTCCCTCTCTCTTGCTAGTATCTCTGCCTCATTCTTCGCAAAAGAGAGTTCTCTCTCTAATCTCTTCTTCTCCTCCTCCACGGCTCTTCTCTCATCCTCCGCTTTCTTCTTCTCCTCCTCCACTCTCTTTTTTTCCTCTTCCGCTCTCTTCCTCTCCTCTTCACATCTCACCCTCTCCTCCTCCTCCCTCTTCCTCTCCCTCTCCCTCGACTTGGATATCTCTTCCTTCACCTCCTCTTCCCTCCTCTCCTTCTCTTTTTTCGTTTCTACCTTCCACTCTTCTGCTTCCTTCTTAGACTTCTCAATTTGAGCGATATACATCTCAATTTGAGAGTTCAACAGGAGGATCTCTTGCATCTGCTCTTTCTTCTCTCTCTCACTCTCCTTCTCCTTCTCCACCCTCTCCTTCTCTCTTTCCGCCCTCTCCCGCTCCCTCTCCTGCTCCTTCTCCTCTCGTTCCTTTTCCCTTCTCTCTCTTTCCACCTCCTTCGCCTTCTCCTTCTCCTCCCTTTCCTTCTCCTCCCTCTCCCTCACCTTCTCTATCTCCTCCTTCTCCTTCCTCCGCTCTTCAGCCAACTCCGCAAAAGAGTCTCTGTCTCTCTGCACAGCCGAGATCTTTTCCAACCAGGAGTTTTGTCTGTCTTCCCATTCCTCCCTCTCCTTCTTTCTCTCCTTCTCTTCCTCCTCATCCTTCTCCCTCCTTTCCTTCTCCTCTGCCTCCTTCCTCTTCTTTTGGACAGCCCTTTCAACTTCCGCCTCGACTTTCTCCTTCTTCAAGTTCTCAATCTGAGCGGTGAGGTCAATCACCATCTTTTGAGAAACCGACAAATCGTCCTGGAGATTTTTAATAATAAGAAGATTCTTTTCTTGCTCTTCCTTCATGCTTCTCATCTTCTCCTCCTCCATTTGTCTCCTACCTTCTTCCTCCTTCTTCCTCTCCTCTCTCCTCCAGTTCCTTCTTTCTCCTTTCCGCTTCCTCCCTCTTCCTCTCCTCTTCCTTCCTCCTCTCCTCCTCCTCCTTCCACTCCTCCATTTCTCTTTTCACTTGGTTGTGGAGGCCAGTAACGGTCGAGTGAGAAACCGACAAAGAAGATATTTTATCAGAGTACAAAGAAATCTTTTCCTCTAGAAAAGATATTTTTTCCTTAAAAAGAGATATTTCTCCGTGAAGTCTGATATTTTCTCTCACCACTTCTTCCTTCAGACCACACTCTTTCCTCTTCTCCTCAGCCCATTCCTCCTCCCTCTTTTTCTGCTCCTCCTCCCTCTTCTTCTGCTCCTCCTCCTCTTCTTCCTCTCGTCCTCTATCTCCTTCTGCAACTCCAAAAGATCTTGTTCCTTCTTTTGCCTCTCCTGCTGTTCTTTTTTCCTCCCCTCCTCCTCCTCCTCTTTCTTTTTCTTCAAGGCCTCCACTTCCTTCGCCTTCTCCTCCGCTTCCTCCTCCTTCTTCTTTCTCCCCGCCTCCTCCTTCTTCCTTTGTTCTTCCGTCTCGCTCAATTTGAGTAGGATGGTTTTCCTCTGTTCCGCTTCTTTTCCCTACTCTCCCTTTCTTTCTCCCTCTCCTCCTCCCTCTCCTCCTGCTCCTTCTCCCTCTTCCTCCGTTCCGTTTCGCTTTGTTCTCTCCATTCCTCTGCGCTCTTCCTCCACCTCTCCACCTCTCCAAACAACTCTTCCTCCTTCTTCTCGTCTTTTTCCTCATTTCCTCCCTCTCCCTTCTCTCCTCCTCCTCCTCCTCCTCCTCTTTCTCCACCTCTCCTCCTCCCACACTCTCATCCTCCTTTCCTCCTCCAACTCAAGCCTCAGCCCTTCCCGCTCCTTCTCTTCCTCGTTCCTCTCCCTATCTCTCTCCCTCTCCTTCTCCTCAGCCTCCTTCTCCCTCTCCTCTTGTTCCTCCCTCCACCTGCGTTCCCTCTCCTTTTCTTCCGCTCTCTCCCTCTCCCTCTCCCTCTGCAAAGCCTCCATCACCGCTTCGGTCCGTCGCTGCCGATCCACCATCTTCTCGATAACTAGTGCCTGGCTGTCTACGACTTCTCTGAATTCTCGAGAGGGAGAAACAGAGGAGGAGGTACCGGTGGAATGGGAAGAAGGCACTGAGGAGGAAGAGGAGGAGGAGGAAGAAGAAGAAGAAGAGGAGGAGGAGGAGGAGGAAGAAGAGGGGAAGGAGGGGAAGGTGGGGAAGGGAGGATGGGGAGAGGTCTTGCGGTAGAGGGAGAACGAGTCTTCACTGCTTTCTTCTCCATCCTTTTCCGCCTCTCCCTCTTCCTCTTCTTTTCCTTTTGCCCTCCCGTTCTCTAATCTCCCTTGCTTCTTGCCTGCAAACGCTTCGAAGACCTTGTGGTCGAGAATTCGACCAGAAGAAGACAGAGAGGAAGAGGAGGAGGAGGAAGACGAAGGAGAGATGGAGGAAGAAAGGGGAGAGGAAGAGCGAGAGGAGTAGGAAGTGCCTGATGAGGAGAACCCATCGATGTTACCTTTGCTCCCTCCGCTTCCCTTTTCTCTTTCCGCTTTCCCCCTTCGCCCTCTCCTTCTCCCTCTCCCTCTCCCTCTCCCTCTCTGTCTCTTTCTTTCTCACACTTCCAGTGCTAGACTCCGAGGCAGTCAGAAACAGAGCTCTTTCTATTCCCCCTCTCCCTCTCCTTCTACCTCCTCACCTCTCTCCCTTTCGCCTTGCTTTTTCCCCGTACTGTCCCTCGCTCGTTCCCTCTCTCTATCTCTCAAATTGAGAAGCACAGAGCCCCTAGGTAGAGAAAAGGGGGCAGGAGAAGGAGCGGCGGAGGAGAGGGAAGAAGTGGAGGGAGAGGCAGAGAAGGAGAGGGGAGTGGAGGATACTGAAGAGGGGAAGGAGGAGGAGGACGGAGAGGATGTGGAGGAACTGGAGTAGAGGGAGGGAGAGGAGGGAGAGGAGGGAGAGGAGGAGGAGGGGGTGAAAGGGGAGGAAGAGGAAGAGGATGGAGAGGACGGGGGAGAAGAAGATGACCCAGAGTCATATGACAAGTAAGATGTCATGTCTTTGCCTCTTCTTTCCCTCTCTCTTTCCCTCTCTCTCTCTCTCTCTCTCTCTCTCTCTCCCTCTCCCTCACCTTCTCTCTCTCTTTTCTTTCTTCCTCTCTTCTAGCCCTCTCTCTCTCCCTCTCTCTCTCCTCCCTCTCCTTAATCCTCTCTCTTTCCCTTTCCCTCCTTTCTCTCTCCCTCTCCCTCTCCCTCACTTTGCTCCTATCCCTTTCCCAGTCGCCCTCCTTTTCCCCCTCGCTTTCGAACCTACCGATACCGCTCATTTCGCCCTCTCCACCCCTTTCTTTCCCGATTAATATGCTGCTTTCATCGAGGACTCCGTTTCCCACTCCTCCGTCGTACCCTCTCTCTCCGCTAAACTCCCCCTCTCCTTCTCTGCTGTACTCATAATCATCGATGAACCCTTCACTAGATGAGTCCGCTCTCTTCCCCCTCTCCTCTCCCCCTCTCATTCTTATATTTTGATTCGCGTTTCGATCAACATTCCTGTGTTCCCTCCTTCCTTCTACAGTAGTCCTCCCTTCCCCAGTCTTCTTCTCTGTCTCCCTGCTCCTCTCGAAACTTTGGCTGAGTACTTCCCTCTGCTTGGTGATGTATGCAGTGTCCCTGGCAGTCTCCTCGACCTCCCGCCTTCCTCCCTGTTGCCTCTTCTCCTCCATCAATAGTTCCATCAAGTCTAAGAGCTGGATCATGTCGTCATATGCATTAGCTTCTTCTTCTGCGTTACTCAAATCACTTTCTTTCGCCTTTGTAGACTCACGCATCATTTCCTCTAGTCTCCGCTTCATCTCGTCCATTCGGAACGCACCAGCCACTATACAAACAGAATGACACGATTACAAACACAACGAATCAACTAAAGTTGCGGACATTCAATAAAGAATAAAAGCAAAAGTATTCTATTTTTCAGAGACAATCAACCTATTATAGTACAAGCACTTACTAGACGGCCGCCTCGATACATTCCTGGGTGTTGCTTCCATTGCAGCACCAGGGCTCCATGTGAAGGAGTCGTTCGCTCCTTCGTTGCGCTACAAAGAAAATAATTACACAGAGGAAAACAAATACTTCCATTAACATCATTCACTCTTCCACATCATGTATTACCAGTTTGAGAACACGCTATGAACCCCTTTCTTTGGTTTCGATCGATATTTCGAAATCAACTTACCAATCCCGTCCGGAAGGCGAGAGGAGTTTGTGGAATAGGAGGTTTAGGGTCACCTCCTGGCATTCTATGTATTCTACAAGAAATAAACAACAAAGACAATCATATTATTAAAAATTATTTGATATACAACAAAAGCATATACACTGTTGCACAACTCTACACATTATAAACTATAAATACATCAAACAAACAACAAATAAGGATTCATATAAAAATGACAAAAAGTAGCGCGAAAGTAAAGGTATCGAAGAATCCAAGCCAAAAAAATGTATTAACGTAAAAAGCACATTCTTGACTGATTATTTAAATAGTATTAGCTATGTTCTCCATAACTCATGCTGTGGAAGATACTAAAAAGTAGTAAACTACGAAAACATAGATCTACATTTCCGCTCCAAAAATCTTGATCGTTAACGCTCTTAAATTTTCAAATTTGGTGAGATTGCAAGTGAAATTGTTCAAACCTTCAATTTGAGAAGAAATATCTAAGAATAAATAAACAATACAGTTTGGTTTATTCCTTGAAGAATACGAAGCTGTTTTAAATGAGCAATTTAGGAGAGCAAGTATCGACTGATCTCCTTTTGGAGCTCCAAAAATTATCAAAAGATGATTTAATTGCCCGTTTGATTCAGAAAGAAAAGAATATCCCACTAAGCGAGGCTGAAGATTTAGTTTACGGGAGGACGAGCGAGCAGAAGCAAAAGAGACAGAGATTGAACGAACCCATCACAGACAATGAAACTGGAAGAAATGAACAGTCGGAGGTAATCGCTCAAAGTGCTGCTGGAACCAATGAAGAAGAAAAGAAGACAGGTGAGGTGAAGGAAGATGGTGAAAAGACAATCGAGACTGCGGAGGAGAAGGAGCCCTCTAATATGAACAGGGGGAAGAAGTACACGAAGAAGCAAAAGAGAGAAAAGAAACTTGAGAGCAAGGGAGTAAGGGGAATTGACTGGGCGAACACGTACAGGAGACACGTTGCGCTCCAGATCTCGTACGTCGGGGGGAACTACAGTGGGTTCGCATCTGCTGCGGTAGGTGCGAAGGCTAATACCCCTGTCAACAACATGATGAAGAAGAAGACAGATGAGAACTGCTACAACCTGAACAGCAACTACTCGCCACTGAATGCGGATGACAAAGCGCAAAACAACGCAGTGGAAGACCACCTCTTCAACGCTCTAACCAAGACTTGTCTCGTTGAGAACAGAAATACCTGCAATTACTCCCGAAGTGGAAGGACAGACAAGGGGGTGAACGCCAAGTCACAGGTCGTCTCTCTCTTCCTCCGATCGAACTTCCCCTTCCCTCGCATGTTGCAGAACGCAAAGAAGAAGAAGGAGGAAGGAGGAAAGGCGACTGTGCAACCGAGAGAAGAAGACGTGGAAGGACTCGTTCCTATGGGATTCAACGCACTGGTACATGGTTGCAATGTTAAGGACGACCCGGAGGGAGAAGAGGCGCAGAGGAAGCGGTTGATGGAAGGAAAGGACGACGGAGTAAGATACAGTAACGAGTTCATCATGGGAATTTACAGAAGCAATAGGAACATGACGATGAGCGGGAGGATCCAGGAGATGAAGGAGAGGGAGGAGAGGAAAGCGGAGGCGGAGAAAAGGAGACAGCTTAGGAAGGAGCGAGGGGAGGGAGACGTGCAGGAAGAGAACGAAGAGGATGAAAGAGAAGAAGAGATTGACTCCTTCGAGGCAGAGATGAGAGAAAGGGACGAAAAGGAGCAATCGCTATACGAGCTGAAGTACGAAGGCCACGATGGGCTCGGAGGGGCTGCGCTAGATAAAGTTCTAGAGAGGGAGGTGGGGCCGA
This sequence comes from Drosophila quasianomalipes, assembly GCA_035043665.1. Taxonomy (NCBI): domain Eukaryota; kingdom Metazoa; phylum Arthropoda; class Insecta; order Diptera; family Drosophilidae; genus Drosophila; species Drosophila quasianomalipes. The sequence continues at coordinate 135,156 of JAWNMU010000733.1, read as the reverse complement.
GAGTGAGGCACTTCGAGAAGGGAGGAAACAAGGAGTTGCTGGAGTTCAAGAAGAATGATAAGGGCTATCTGAACCACATCAAGCTCAAGAACGCAGTCCCCGGCGCAGTCCCCGTGAGGGAAAGCGGGGAGGAGAAGGGCGGGGAGGGCGAGCATGAGGAGGGGGGTGAGAAGGAGAAGGAAGAGGAGGAAGAGGGTGCACAGCTTGACAGTTATGAGTATGATGAATATGAACACGACTACGTGCAGTTGCTGAATAACGTCCTTCCAGATGATATCAGAGTGCTTGCGTGGGCTCCTGTTCCCCTTGACTTCAGTGCTAGATTCAGGTACAGTCCTGTTGCTGATGCATACGCTATTAGAATGTTCGTTGAAGCCAAGCGAAGGATCGAACAGACGTATATTCACTCTCATTGATTCACACAGAAGCACACACACACAAACACATACACAAACACATACACACACACGAATGCATGCACACACACGAATGCATACACACACATTAGGGTTATTTAGGGTATTTCACATACGCATGCACTGGAGTTCATTCGATGCCTCCGTCTGATATCATGTCCTTTCTTTTTTTGATTTATCTATTCTTTTGATTTAATGAGACGTCTTTCCCTTCACTCCTATTCCCTCTTTCCCTTCACTCACACTCCCTCTTTTCCCTTACTTCCCTCTTCCCCTCTCCCCACAACCCCTCTCTTCCCCCCTGCCTTCTCTTCCCCCATACTTCGCCTTCCTTTTTGCCATCCCCTCTAGCTGTGACGTGAGAGTGTACAAATACCTTTTCTACGCGGATGGAATGGACATTGACAAAATGAACGAAGCTTCCAAGCACTTTGTGGGGCAGTTCGACTACCGGAACATATGCAAAATGGATGTGGTCAACGTTGCTCACTTCCATCGCCGCGTGTGTTCCGCCAGCGTCGCCCCCTGCTCTCTGTTCGCCCTACAGAACTATCCTCCCCACGTCGTTAAGCAACTTCAAAGTGCAAACCCCACCCCCAACCCCTCTTCCTCTTCCTCTTCCTCTTCCTCTTCATCTTCCTCTTCACCTTCCTCCTCTTCTTCCTCTTCTTCCCCTCCCTCTTCCTCCTTGTCTACCCCTTCCTCTCCTGCTCCTGCTCCTTCTCCTTCTCCTTCCGTGTCCCTACACTCTTCTGTTTGCGGTCCACCATCGTCGCTCTCCCCTGGGAAAGTGGCAGAGAGTGACAACAACCGTCTGTGTGAGTTCGTGATAGTGGGAGAAGCATTCCTCTCACCACCAGATCAGATGCATGGTCTCTGTCCTCTTCATGGTCGGAAAGGGTTTGGAGCAACCAAACATCGTTAAGAGACTGCTCGATCTGGAGGAGGTAGGAATCTGTCATACCCATCCATTTTCATTGAGGGATGCACCGTAGATATACACATACACACACATGCACACACACATACATATACGCATGCATGTATATACACATAGACATACACGTACATTCTACATAGACTTAGATACCACAAAATCCTTGAACTTCTTTTTCGTATTTTCTTCTAACATCTAATTGTACTTCTCTTTTCCCTCCCCTTTCTTTCCCCTCCCCTTTCTCTCCCCTCCCCTTCTTTCCCCTCCCTTTCTTTGTCCCCTTCCCCTTTTCCCTCCCTTAACATCCTCCTCTCCTTCATACCCTTCCGTTTCTCCTTCCCTCCTTTCCTTCTCCCTTTCACCTGCCCTTTCCCCCCTTTCTCTGCCTTTTCCCCCTTTCTCTACCTTTTCTCTGCCTCCCCTCCTCAGTTCCCTGCTAAGCCAGGGTACGAGATGGCGCCCTACGCTCCCCTTATCCTGTGGGACTGTTCCTTCCCCGACCTCCACTGGAGAGTCAACTCCCTCGCTCTTAGTCAGGTATGCTTGTCCTTCTCTGTATCTTCATACGTTCTCTTCTCTTCTTCGTTATCGATTACCGTCTCCCTCCTATACTTCTTGTCCCTTTCTTCCGCCCTTCCCTTTCCTTCCCCTTTCCTTCCCCTTTCCTTCCCCTTTCCTTCCCTTTCCTTCCCCTTTCCTTTCCCGCCCTCCCTCCCTCTTTATTTTCCCTTCCCATCCTCTTTCCACCCCACTTCTGCCCATAACGTATCCATACTTGTACTAATAGTTGATTGTCTCCCTTTGCCTGCACTCTCGCTCCCTATTCCTTGTGCTTTCCGCTTCCCCCCTCGTTGTTTCCTGATTCCTGCTTAGACTTTTGCTAAGCTTCACTTGCAATGGAGACAGAAGACTATGGAGTGCGCAGTGCTGGAGGCCTTCTGGCGACACATGCTTCCTTCTCTTCATGTAATCAGCGACACGTACGAGGAGACTGCGAGGGAGCAGGGGGGAGATCGAGCGGGAGAGAGAGAGGATAAGAGAGAATAGGAAGAGGAGGAACAGAGACGTTAGAGATGAGCTTCTCACCGACGAGGTCTCGCTCCCTCCTCCTGAAATCCGTCTTGTTCCGTTCATAAATATCTCCCCCTCTATCTCCACCTCGAACGCCCTGTGCTCCTCCAGCACCGACTCCCTTCGTTTCGTCTCCCCCTCTTTCCCCTCTTTCCCCAATGAACAGTACGATTGCCTCAGGGCTCATTCTGCAGTGGGGTTCCAGCTTGAGCTGGCAAGGCTGAAGATGGTGACTCCGGTGTGGAACACCAAGAAACATATGGTGCAGTACCCGTACATTCACAGAAAACTCGACGACAGAGAGTGCGAGTACAGTTTGAGCAAGAAAAAAGACTTACTGACAGGAAAGAGACTTGAGAGGAAGGAGAGAAACGAAAGATTCTTCAAATGGGTCCAAGATCAAAGCGCAGCGGATGTGGAGGACAGAGATGCGGAGGAGAAGAAGGCGGCGGGCGAGAAGTCTGTCTCCGAGGAGAAGGAGGAACAGAAAACGGAGAAGGAGCAAGAGAGCGAAGGGGAGAAGAAATAGGAGAATCCAGAGGAGGAAAAGGAAAGGACAGTCATTCCCATCATTTCTTGAACTGGAGAATGCTGCTAGGCTCGAATGAATTCCCTGATCGACAGAGGGACGAGGAGATGGCAAGACGCATGGGAGGTTCAAGGAGAGGAGGGGCCGAGGAAGTAATGATAGTGTTTGATAACTCAGGAGCTGACACGTAGTTGGGAGGTTCGTGCATTTGCTCAGTGTTTATTTATTCATCTACTGTTCTGCTCTGTATAGAGGTATACGCAAAATGAGTCGTAATACTTGCATGCATCATACAACCATGCATAGCCAGCATCACTCAATAAACCAACCCAGTTCATCTACGCTTCATGAACATCCAAATGCATTCAAACGCGGAATTCATCCCTATGGAAAGGCTCTCGCTGTGACGAACCTTAGCAAACTTATACATCATTATATGCGGTGTTGACAGCGACGAAGATCAGTAGAACTTCAAAGAAAACAACTATTCGGGATACTTAAGAGCAGATAAATACATGCTTTACTCTATTCAAAACATTTTCAAGGCACGCTCAGTGTGAGCTACGATAAATGAAGAAATAGCTACGTACATAAATAAATAAATAAATAAGCATATGAGTAAATAAACACAAGGAGAGCAAAGGCCTGTCCCTCGTTTACACGAACACATTCACCTCAAGTATTGCACTGCACGCATTACTACAACACGTAGAAATTAACACACACCCACACCCACACACCACATCCACCATTATCTATCTACGCCTTACACGCATCCTTACTCCTGAGAGGTCTTCTCCTCTCTCTTCTCAGCAGCATCAGCACCCTCACCATCTACCTTCTCTTCCTTCCCCTCCTTCTCTCCCTCTCCTGCTTCTTCTGCTTCCTCTCAAAGTTCTTTCCCCTTCCTTCCCTGTCCTTAGCGGTGACTCTCTCGCTTGCACCAGCACCCAAAGCGACAGCGTTCTCCTCAGCGAGGGCGTGGAGGTTGCACTTCTTGTAGAGGAAGTAGTTGCGCATGACTCCGAGGAAGACTACCCTTCCCACGACTTGGATGATGAAGACGAAGTCCGGCTTCTTGTACTCAATCTTGAACTCTCTGTCTCTTGGAATGTGGCAACACACCGTCTTTATCAACGTATCGTGGTCGAGGTTTTCGTTCTTCGTACGACGGTCAAGCACTGAGCAGTACTGGGGGCAGGAGGCATCCGAGGTAGGAGGAGAACGTTAAGGGGTAGGAGATGTTGAGCGGGTAGGGGGAGAGTACAGGCGAGGGTGTGGGGAGATGGGGAGGATTCAAAGGGGATACGGAAAGGAGGGCGCACATACAGTGGAGGAAGAAGAGAAAACGTTAACCATAACGGAAATATACATGCATTTGGGCACATAACCGATGCTCAACAGACACTCAACACATTCACACGTAGACATGCACATACACAAGCACATACACATACGCCACCTAGACAGACATCACGTCTTCACAACTCACAGATGAGTCTGCTAAAAAGCCAACAACACTAGAAGGTCAAAAATAGTGTACAGATTAAAACAACAGCAGATTAAACTAACAATAGGAGTAAACACATACCTTGAGTCCATTTTCGAACCTCTGCACGCACTCAGGGATGTACTGCGCTGCCTTCTTTCCAACAACATCGAGGGAGCTGAAACAAGACGTTTCGATGGGAAGGATCCTCGTCGTGAACCTAGTGCTGAGCTTCTTGTCTCTTATGATGTCTTCTCCGATCATCTTTTGCATCATCTCGTGGATGTCAGCCCTCTCTTCGTTGACACAGATGAACGAAACCCCCTCAGCCCCAACTCTACGTCGAATACCCTCGCTCTCACCACCTTCTGCTTCTTCTTCTTCCCGTCCTTGTCCTTGATCGCTTTCTTGGGCTTCAACTCGTCTAGTTCCTGTTGAAGAAGCTTCGACACTGAGACCGAGGGATCATCAGAGGTAGAGGTGGGAGCAGAGGAAATAGAGGCAGAGGACGGCTTTAATCCGAGGCAAAATCCTTCCTCTCCCAACCCCTCATTGTCTTCATCGGCGTCTTCTGCCTCCACAGCCTTCGTCTCTTCGACCTTCCTCTTCTTCACCCCCTCAGCTGCGCTCGCACTGAACAGACTAATCCCATCATCCCCTCCAAGTCCAGTATCTCCATCCTCATCTTCATCCTCATCTCCACCCTCCTCCCCCGCTTCCTCCTCCTCTGCTCCCTCCTCCTCCTTTTCTACAGAAGTACCTTCAGCTGCATCAGTCTTCTCGTCATTCTTCTCCGTCTCTCCCTCTTCCTTCGCTTCCTCCTCGCTCTCCGATTTGGGCAGAGGAGGGTACAGCTTGTCCAGCCACTCAGAAACCCAATTAACTGTCTCTCTAATAGCGTTAAGGGTGTAGTTGTCCTGGAATGTAATTAAAAATCCCTTCAAGTTCTTGGTTGCGTCAATGTTCGCTCCTTGCTGCCACTTCGACCCTTGCTGTGCGTGCCACACACAAGCACACATACAAAGAAACACAATTCAAAATTTTAATCACCCCCAAACCAAAACGTACGTACTCATACACCTCGTTCGATTCATACTCAATCGCTTACCTTGGCAATGCGAAGAGCTCCGCTTTTGTGAATGTACTTTCTCTTCTTTGCAACCATTACGTATGTACTGTAGAAAGAATAACATAAAAATAATACCACCAGTCAGGAGTGAAATAAACGCACTTGAAAAAACTATACAAACACGTGAGATGGAATAATTGCTGATCTGGTAGTTCATAATTGAATATTTACGCTGTTCATCCTTTGCAAAGCAGGAGTAAAAATCACAGAGAAAAATATCTTTCCAAATAATCCAACTCACGTTTTATTCTACTCCTGCTTTATACCCCTTACACAGATTTAAGAATCTATCGTAAATACTCGTGATATTACCGGCATTGCTGTCATTATACGTTTATTCAACTTGTTTCTTTGCAAAAAACATACACCTTGAGCAAGCACAGTACATATTATTCTCGCCACTTGTTTCCTTGTAGAGAGACTCACAATACGTAGTTAATCTATACTTTCTCGCAAATATTATATGAACTCTACATTCGCACATTCACTGTTTCTCTCCTTCGCACTATTTCATGCTTATTCTGACCCACTAATTTCTATGGGTTCCTTTTTTCTTTCTGCGTAGGTAATCAGCAATGCCTGGTCCTCAAATGGCTCGGACGATCATTGACGTGGGAGACCCATCGAAGTCACTGGTTGGGATTTGTCAAATGACGAAGACGACCAACTCTTCGATTCCTTCACCCTAGCTGCATCAGCTGGAAACTTGGATGTGGTAAAGAATTTTATAAACGGAACGAAGAACTTCTCCAAGTATGTGAACAAGAGAGACAAATATGGCTACACCGGATTACTCGCAGCGGTGCCCAGCGGAAGCCTTGCACTAGTCAAGCTCCTGCAAGAGAATGGTGCGGACATTTATGTGACGACTGACGCGGGAAACAGTGCATGGATGTTGGCGAGTGCGTTGAAGACGACAAACATCTTGGAGTACCTGTTCTCGATGAACGTTCCTCTGAGGAAGCTACGCAATCTCCTCTTCAACAAACACGACGACTCTATCCTCATGTTTGCCGTAATGGAGAGTAGTCCTGCGACGGTGCGGTACTTACTGCAGCTTTACAACACGACGTACAAAGATTGCATGAGTGGGTACGACGTGCAGAACCCCTTCTCAGTCTACGCTTATAACGTCGACGGAGTGACTCCTCTCATGTGTGCAGCCATGAGAGGACACGTTGAAGTCATCTCTTGCCTCTTCAGACAGGTCAGGAGGTACTCGCACCCCGACCACTACAACGCCATCGTGGACTATGTCAACCTCCGAAATGTGTATGGAGACACTGCGCTTCATATGGCTGTTGAAGCAGGGGCTGTAGACGCCATAGCCCTCCTCATCTCCCAGGGCGCAGACATCTACCTGGAGAACGCTAAGCACGTCTCTCCTCTGATGCTGGGAGAAGAGGCACCTGCTGGAGTGAAAGCAGTGATGCTGATGGAGGCAAACAAGAGACTAAGCGAGACGAAGAGAAATCTAGACGACATCCTGAAGTTCATCTCAACGGACGACGGGAAGAAAAAAAAAGAACAAACAGAAGAAAAACAACAAAACCAACCAGCCTCAGAACCAAAAAAATAACCAACAAATAACACACGCTCAGGGGAAGGCCAACGCTCATGGGAAGAAGGAGGAGGAGAAGAAGGATGAGGAGAAGAAGGAGGAGAAGAAGAAGGGAGATAAGAAGGGGGAGGAGAAGAAAGAAGAGACGGAGGAGGAGGAGAGGGAGGAGGAGGAGAAGAATGATGAGAAGAAGGCAGAACAGAACGAGAAGGTTGAGAAGAAGGAGGAAGAGCAGGAGGAGAATGAGAGTGAGGAGAAGAAGGAGAAAGAACAAAAGGAGAGAAAGCCGGAGGAGAGTGAGGAAGGTAAGAAAGAGGGCCATTTGAATGATTCAAAAAAGGAGAAGAAGGGAGAAGACAAGGAGGAGACAAGCGAGGATAGCGTGGGGGAGGAGGAGGAGGAAGAGAAGGAGGAGACAAGGATGAGGCAGAGGATGGAGAAGATGGAGAGGAAGGAGAGGGAGGAGAGGGGGAAGAGAGAGGAGAGGGGGAGGAGGGAGAGGATAGCTCCTGGATTACGATCCAGTCAAAGACAAAGAGAAACCTAATTAAGCAGATGGAGAAGCAAGCGATCGAGGAGAAGAAGGCGGAGAAATTGGAGAGGGAGAAGCAGAAGAGAAAGGAGAGGAGGGAAAAGGAGAGGAAGGAGAAGGAGGCGGAGAAGGAGAAGGAGAGGAAGGAAAAGGAGAAGGAGGCTGAACGGGAGAAGAAAGAGAAGGAGAGGAAGGAGAAGCAGGAGAAACAGGAGAAGGAGAGGGCTGAGAAAGAGAAGGCCGAGAAGGAGAGGGTCGTCGAAGATAAGGCAAGTAAAAACGCAAAGAAGGAGTCGGAGAAGAAGAGTGGAGAGGGAGGGAAGGTGACTGCAGAGAAGGAGAAGAGTTCAGTGGGAAGGAACGACTTGTCTTCAAAACAAGCAATTTCCTCTGCTGCTGCTGTCCTCGCTGCCGCCATGGAGAAGAAGAGGAGAAGCGTCTCTTCCGCTTCATCTTCCTCTTCTGCGTCTGCCGGCTCGCCTACCGCTTCCGCCTCTGTCTCCTCTTCCGCTCCCTCTCCCACTTCCGCCTCTGCTTCCGCCTCCGCTACCCCTCTTCTACCCCTTCCTACTCGACTATAATGACAAGACTAGTTCCAGTTGAGCCCATCCAAAAGAGGAACCTCAAACACAACCCCTTAAAACCCTCTTCCTCCTCCTCCGCTTTGCCTTCCTCTTCACTCCACGCTTCCTCTTCTTCCTCTTCCTCGGACTCTTCCGCCCTCGGCCCTATCCCCCCTAAGCCCCCAAGCAGATTCGCGAAGAAGGCTCAGCAGACCGCCATCAAGGCTCTGAAGAAGGCGAACAAGGCTCCTAAGACGCCTGCTGTTACGCACGCTACGTCTCCTACTCCCTCCACCGCCCTCCCTTCCTCTTCCCCTTCCTCTTACCCTTCTTCTGACTCAGCCTCTCCCTCCTGCTCTTTCTCCAACACAGCCTCCGCCGACTCTTCTCTCCCCTCCCACTCCTTCTCTTCTCTATCAGCTTCTGCTCAGCCTTTCTCTTCTTCCTCCTCTCTGCCACCTTCGCCTCTTCTTCCCTCACTTCCCCCTTCTCTTCCTCCTTTTCTTCCTCTCCCTATGGAGACTCCTCAAACTTCTCTTCGTCATTCCCCCAGTACTATCCATCTTCGCCCTCCTCTTCCTCCTCTGTTGCCTTCTCTTCTTCTGCCACTTCCACCTCCTCATCCTCCACCTCTTCTTCCTCCGCGCTGCCCTTCTCTCCTCCCGCGGCCTCCACCTTCTCTTCTCACGAGCACCCCTTCTCTTCCCTCGCGAACATCCCTCCCGCCTCGTCTGCCCCTCCTGTCTCCACTCCAGGTACCGCCTCTAAGTTCATGAGCTTCATGGATAGCTTGGAAAAGGCATATGACCCATCATCCGCTCCTCCTGCTTCCTCTTCTCCCTCTTCTGCTTTCCCCTCCACCTCTGTCTCACGCTCTTTCCCTGCCCCTCCCCACACCTCCGTGCCTCTAGAAGAGGAAGATGAGAGCGAGGACCACTTCGATGATGAAGATGACGTGTGTTCTATCCCCGTTGACGACCTCATCGACCGCAAATGGCCACGCCTCTCTTCCCTCGACATCCACCCAGCCCACCTCCTCGGTTTTGGACTCGAGGGACTCAGCTTCTCCCAGCTCTCTATCATCGACGATCTCCTCGATGACGTGAAGAAGAAGGTCAGAGAGGCCAAGGAACAGACCTACCTTACCACTGTCTCTTCCGTACACGACGAAGTTGCTTCGCTTAGATCTATACTCTTCTCCCTCTCGAGGTCCCAGGCTTTCATGCAGATGCAGAATTCCTCGCACGAAAACCCTCTTTCTTCTTCTGAAAATTACAGTTACTACAACAATAGCAACGAGAAGAAGTAAACTAGGCCATACGGTAGTTCACCAGATAAGCCCCGTTTCTTTTACTGACTGTTCTAAATCTATTTATGTTATTTCTTCATTCTTTTATTGTTGCTTTTCTGTGCATAATACGCTCTTGCCTCTATGCTAAATTAGTTTCCAAATATCCACTTTTTTTGTACTGTGCATATTACTAGACATAAAGTTATTGTAGTTCTTGCTTTTTTTTGTGCGAGTTGTTTTCCCGCTTTATCCATCCATGATTTTTGTTACCTCTCCGTATGTACATGCAATAAAAATCCGTAGCTTCATTTAATTTATGCCATTTTCTTACACACGCGTTTTATATCCGAGATTTTCTCCTTCATTCACCAACCGCTTTAAAAAATATGCACATACAACGACGTTACTACATACATTGCTTCGAAACAACTTCACGCCAATTCCAAATTGAGATATTCATTTGAAGAAGCAAAAACAACACATACCAATCACATACATAAGACACGAATATTTCCGTCGTCCTTCTAATTGCCTATCATTGTGTATTCGTTACCTATGCGTGCACAAAATATAACTAAAGCAGGGTTTCATTAGAAATATAATATTTCGCAGGGGATGCATGCTATATTCATATATACGGGACACATAACAATTTATGATAAATTTGAAATTTGAATAAATATCTAGTTGTACAGTGTGCAAAGACAACCGGAACAAACACATAAAATGAGCCCTATTTTTTCTATTTATTTTTTCCTTCTCTTCTTTTTCAACCAAACTATATTAATGACACTTTGTTTATCTATTCCATTTTTTAATTTTTTTTTTCGGTATAAGTTCGTCTCGAATAGCCTACTTGAGTTATTGCTTTTCATGAACGTATTCAAATTTCCAAACAGAGAGTTTGATCTAGTTCTTTTGAATTTTTTTTAATAATTATTACTTACACTTCAAATGAGTTTCATATCAAGAAATAACACATGACTGTATGTCTATTCACACGCACACAATTTGTTTGTGCTATTTATATTAATCAATTCAGCTTTAACATGGGGTTTTAAAGCGTGCTTTTACATTTCCCGTCCCACAGAAAAGATTGTATCAGTTCCACATCTTTTTATTTTTTTTTCTTATGTACGATTTGCAGTTTGAATTGCTGAATTTTTGTTTGATACGAGCACATACAATCTAACTATGCTTGCTGCATATTCGTTGGGCAATACTTCAAGTCTAGGGCTGACTTCAAGTGTATTTCTCACTCGGACTTTTTCTCTACTTTCCCATTTTTTTTTTTTTTTTTTTCATTATTGGAATCTACTTTTATTTGTTAGTAATTTAAGTATTTGCGCATTCGGATACCATACAAATGACAACTCTATAGAACCGCATGTTACTGTATGTTCATATCTTTTTGTCATCCTGTTTCTTGTTTTGTTTTTGTTGATGCACGCTTATATTGAAAACAAATCTATGAGTCTTCAAGTCTTTCTTTTTTGCATACCTTGTGTTCCGGCGCCCAGAAAACACGGATATTCATCTTACTAACATGCGCTGATAAAATTTGCATTTCACATTTATATATTTACAGGTCTAGTGACATTTGTGTTGAACAAGTGTCCAAACCAGAAACGAACAACCGACGAAGAAAGAAAGAAGGGTAAGCATTCTCTACTGAAAGTGAAAAGTGTGAGACCCATTGTCATCTAACAACGAGTAGTTGTCTAGCCACTGAAAAAATCAGTTTATTTTGTCCACGCATGAAAGATTTCGGATCGTCCGTAAATGATAGCGTTTCAAATGAAGGGGGAATCGGAAGAGGTGGAGCAGGAAGAGGAGGGAAGACTGGAATGTCTGGGTGTCCTCCGTTGTCTGCGATTGACGTAGGTGACGAATGTGGGAGGAACACCTCGACCAACAGCAAGGGAATCCATACAAATGTATTCCCCAAGTTTTCGGCGTCTTCATTTACCGCTCAATTCCCGTCCCCCACTCCCTCTCCCATTTCCGCTTCCCCCACATCATCTTCTCCTACTCCCACGTCAGCCAACTCCTCTGTGGGATTTTCTTACCCCAACGCCTTCCCCTCTTCTCCTTCCCCCGCTTCTTCGACCCCCTCTAACTCCCCTGCGTTCCCTACTTCCTTCTCCACTACATCCCCTCCTGTTCATGCCTTCCCTTCCGCCTACCCCTCCTCATTGCCACCCTCACTCGCTTCCTCATCCTTTCCTTCCCAACAACAACCCTTCTCTTCCACCACCCACACTCCTCATGTCTACTCTTCACAGCAGATGAGCTCGGGAGATTCATCTTCTGAGAGAGCGGGAGAGGGAGGCAGACTCACGACATCATCTGCGCTTACCACTTCATCTGCTTCTCCTCCCGCTTCTTCTTCTACGCTTACATCTAATGAAGCCACTGCTACTGTGAGCTCCAGCCTCCAAGCTGGTGCGATCTCTCCTCCTTCTCTGATAGGAAAGGGAGAGGGAGTGGAGGCACAGGGAGATGCGCCCAAGGGAGATCACTCTATCCTCCATCATATGATGCAGCAGTCGCTCTCTCACCCTCACCTTTCTCAACCCTCAATCACCCCTTCTCTCTCCACTCGCATTTTCTTCCTTCTCCATCCTCCACCCTCTCCCCCTCTCACTCAACAGTCTCTCACTCAATCCCAAATCAACCAGACTTTCTCTCAGCCTTCGCTCCCCCACTCCTCCCTCTCGCACTCCTCCGTCTCTCTTTCTCATCATAACCTTTCCCAGAACGTTCAGCCAGCCCATCCCCATGTCTTCCAGGCTCAGCAATTCAAGCAGCAGCAGCTCCAACTCCAACAACAACAGCAGCAACAACAGCAACAACATATCCTTTCCCATCACCAACTATACCACCAACAGCAGCAACTGCAACATCATCAACTGCATCAACAACAAATCTCGATGCAACAACAACAGGAGCTCCAACAATACCAGCAACAACTGCAGCAACAGAAGATGCAACAACACCAACTTATGCAACACCAACAACAGCACCTCCACCAACTCCAAGGCATGGCTCCCCTCACCCAGGATCTCATGTCTCCCCCCAACTCCCTTGCGAATCAGCCTCTTATCTCTACTTCCACTGGAATCCCTATCCCTATGCCCCTTTCTAGCCAAAACAACTCTCTCCTTTCTCTCGCCCTTTCCCACCCTTCTCTTTCTCACCCTTCGATCCCCCACGCTTCGATCCCTCTCGCTCACAATGCCACCCAACCTCTTGCTTATTCCCATCCTCTGACCTCCCCTATATCTATGTCCCCCGAAGAGCAACTTCTGAGACAGAGGCAAATGCAACTTCAACAACAACAGTTACAGCAACACCAGCAACAGCATGTGCTCGCCGCGCCTCTCTTCCTCCCTTCCTCTACTCTTGCCTCGATATCAGCTCCCGCAACAATGTCTGCTTCCGCTTCATCTTCCCACGCTGTGCCTGCCGCTTCCCCCTCTCCGTGCCTGCTCTTTCTCCCTCCCCTCTGTCTTCACTTGACTTATTTTTGAGAAAAGAAGACTTAGACGAGAAAGGAAAGATCAAGAAGGAGAAAGTGAAGGAGAGCAAGGTGTTACAGGCATATGGAAAGCTGGTATGCACAGGACTGGACCGATTCAACGGAGAGAAAGACTCGAAGGACAGGGAAGGGTCAGATAACGCAGGCTCTCTCTTCTCTCCCCTCTATATCTTCTTCATCCTCTTCCTCTTCCTCTTCCTCTTCATCTTCATCTTCATCTTCATCTTTATCTCCGTCTTCCACTTCCCCGTGGACACAGAGGGGGATGAGGAAATCCGTAAGGTAGTACAGATGTGTGTGGAGAGAGAGAAGGCGATCGAGAAAATGCAGCAGGTGAGGGGGAGAGCGAAGGAATAACATATGAGGGCGAAGAAGCCCACGAAAGAGGACAAGGCAGTGGAAAGAAGGGAGATTTAAGTGAGGGCCGAGAGGGCGAAAGGGAGAAGAGGAAGAGCAGCAGTGAGGATCTGAGTGAGAAGGATAAGGAGTCAAACGAGGGGTCTGATGAGGGCGATGATGGTGATAAGGGAAGGAGGGGCGAGAGGAGAAGGGGGAGGATGTGGACTATCTACAGGACGAGTATAACCTGCTAGGAGTCAAATACTCTATCTCGTACGTTACTCAAGATAATCGCTTCGTGATGCCTCTTCCTCTTCAACCCATTCCCCTCAACTCTTCTTCTCCGACTCCTCCTGCGGCCTCTTCCTCTCCTTCCTCCTTTTCCTGTCCTTCTGCTGTCTCCCTTGGCCTTTTCCCAGTCGTCGACCCTCCACTTTCTCAGTGGATGTGCCCTTCCCTACCCTCCTCCGAGATGCTCTTAGACCTCAACGAAGCAGAGACTCTCCGCGTGAGAGAGAAGCCCAAGAGAGCACTGGAGTGCTACCGTAGAGTCCTTCGCAGAGACTGCTCCAACTCAACTGCTGTGAACGGGTGCGTGCTATGTCTCGTCCAGCTGAACATGCCAATGAAGGCGATCGTCCTTCTAAGAGGAGCGTCAGGAGCTAGACCTTTGGATTGGTGTCTCCGCAACAATTTAGGAGCGATCTACATGACCCAGCACCAGCTCCCTCTCGCCCTCCAGCATCTCTGCTTTGCTCTCGCCCTCGTCCCGAAGAAGCAGAAGGGAGTCGTGCTCAGAAACATCGCCGAGGTGTACACTCAGATAGGAAGGGAGCTCAGAGTGGAGGGATTCCTGGGAGATAGTGTTGAAGCTCTCTCCCTCGCCCTTAGACACTACCCCCACTACGCCCCCGCTTACTTCCAACTCGGAGTTGCTGCCTCTGAGCACTCAAGAGATGCAGATGAGGCCCTCCGTTGCTACATGTATGCGCTGCAATTCAACCCGGACTACGTCGAAGCACTTTGTAACCTAGGGGTGATCTACAAAAACAAAGGACAGCTCCCACAGGCCATCTCGATGTACGATCGAGCACTGCGACTGAACCCCAACTTCACTCTGGCGTCAGAGAACCAAGCCATCGCGTATACTGACCTAGGAACCTTTGTCAAGGACAGAGGGAGACCTCAAGACGGAGTCGTGCTGTACCTGAAGGCTCTGAGCCTCAACCCAAAGTACTACAGCGCTTGGTACAATCTCGGAGTGGCTTATTCGGAAATGGGAGAGGCTGATAAGGCAGTGGTGGCGTATGAGATGTCAATCTCATTCAACCCTAACTGCGCAGAGGCGTTTAACAACTTGGGTGTGGTTTACAAGGACAAGGGAAACATCGACAAGGCGATCGAGTGCTACCTCAGAGCACTTAATCTCCACCCTTGCTTCGTTCAGACTCTCAACAATCTCGGAGTCATCTTCACTATGGTCGGAAAGTGGGAACAGGCTTTCCAGTTCTGCTGCAGAGCAGTCCTTGCCGATTCGACCTACGCCGAAGCCTTCAACAACATGGGAGTTCTGCTGAGAGACGAGGGAAGGGTTGCAGACGCCCTTTCTTGCTACGACCATACTGTGTTCCTCGATTCGTACAACAGAAATGCCTCTCAAAACAAACTATTGGCGCTCAACTCTCTCCCCGAGGTGTCCACCATGGAAAGGGCAGAAGAAGCGGTTGCGTTGGAGCAGGTGTTGGTGGACTTGGACCTCACTGTCGTTGACGTCCTGCTAGCCCACCTTATCGTCAAAGGAGAGGACCGCAGGCTAAGGCAAAGAGAAGCGGAGAGACAGAGGCTGCGTGAGAACGGTAGTTGCGGAGGGAAAACTGGAGGAACGACGCAGCCCGACTCTTGCAGAGAGCAAGAGCTGAATGACGTGGGAATGGGGGGTGCATCGACCCTCAGAGACTCGCAGAGCTTAGGGAAGCTGTGAAGAACCTTGACGTGGTGAAGGAGAGGCGTAAGGTGATGGAGAGAGTGAGGGGGTCTGGTGTATTCCCAGGAGATGAAGACCTACAGG
Source organism: Drosophila quasianomalipes (assembly GCA_035043665.1). Taxonomy (NCBI): domain Eukaryota; kingdom Metazoa; phylum Arthropoda; class Insecta; order Diptera; family Drosophilidae; genus Drosophila; species Drosophila quasianomalipes. Next base: position 119,690 of record JAWNMU010000733.1, on the reverse strand, counting down.
AGCTTACTCCTTACCTTCTCTCCATCTACAAAGCTTCCAGAGCTTGCTATTCTTCTCCTTCTTCTCCTTCTTCCTCTTCCTTGTCCTCAGTTTCTTCGCGTTCTCTACCCCTTCCTCCTTGCTGTCGTCTTCGTCTTGTTCTTCTTCATCTACGTTTTCGTTCTCCGAAGCACCTCCCATAGCTGCTGCATTTGAGACCTACCCCTTGTCTTCGATCTCTCCCTGCAGTACGTCTTCCTCTCCTTCTGCTGCTTCCGTTTACCCTTCTTCTCCAAGTTCTTCTGCTCCCTCTACTCCTACTTCCTTCTCCCTCATCGCTTCTTCACGTCTCTTCTGCCCAGTAAGAGAGAAATGCTCCGCTTCGATTGCGGGTCATGCGCCCTCTTCGTATCGACAGCCCTTCAGTTCCTTCCTCTTCTCTTTGCCCTCTTGATTTCCTCGAGCTCTCTTCCATCGCCTCCCTCCTCATCCCTTCCTCCCTCGTGTCCTACACTGTCGACATCCCTTCTCTCCAAGTCCACCTTGAGAGAGCTTTGGCTTGTAGGCTAATGGCAATGAGAGGGTGGGGAGATGTGACAGACGGAAGGGAACAATGCGTGAAAGATAGAGACATGTTTCTCTCCAAGATGCAACAGAGGAAGGTAGACATCTCCATGGAGCGAGTCCAGAGGGAGGCGAGGAAGGTAGAGAGGCTGGAGAAGGAGAAGAAGATCAGGAAGGAGGAGGATGAGGCGGTGAGGAGAGCAAACGATGTTGGGGAAGAGGAGCAGAAATTGCTGAGGAGGGAGTTGAGAGAGAGAAAGCTTGACGAAGCTGCGCTGAACGATAAGGAGTGGGAGGTATCGATTGAAGCGGAGGAAATGCTGTGGAAGATACAGGAGAGGAGGTGGGCAGATAGAATAGACGCGTTCGAACACTGCGTATTCATCCGCAATGCCCTCTTCAAGCAGAACATTCTCATTCCCACCCCTACTTCCTCATCCGCCTCGTCATCACCTTCTCCTTCTTCGTCACCTGCCTCTTCCATCACCGCCCCCTCCACCATGTCTTCAAAGTCTTTCTCGTCCCCCACAGTGATTCCCTCCAGCAGCACTCCGAACGCCCTGTCCCTCCGCCTCTGTTTCCCCCTCGAGTCAACGCTTTCCCTAATCTCAAAGCACCATCTCTCCTGGGGATCCTCTGTGATCTCCTCAACTGCGCAGTACAACTGTTGGTCGAACAGTCTCAACATGAATAGACCTCTCGTCATCGGATACCTCTCCGCTGACTTCTTTACCCACTCTGTTTCCTACTTCATCGAGTCAGTCCTCCGCCACTCAGACAAGTCTAAGGTAGTCAATATCTGTTACTCGAACGTCGTTAGAGGAGACGCAAAGACTGTAACCCTCCAGAACTTAGCGGACCAGTGGAGAGACATGAGCGGAGTGAGCAGCGTCGATGTGGCGGAGAGGATCAGGAGAGACGGAGTAGACATCCTCGTCGAGCTCACTGGGCACACTTCGGGCAACAGACTGGACGTAATGGCTCTCAAGCCAGCACCTGTGCAGGTGACTTGGATCGGATATCCCAACACGAGCGGACTTCCCTCCATCGACTACAGGTTCACCGACAGCGTTGTTGACGCTCCCGATACGGAACAGAAATGTTCTGAGCGTTTAATCCGTCTCCCAGGTCCCTTCCTCTGCTACACTCCCCCTGTGGACTCCCCCCCGTGACTACTTCCCCTTGTCTCTACAACGGATTTTTCACTTTCGGCAGCTTTAATAACCTCGCGAAGCTCACTGACCAAGTGATCTACCTCTGGTCCTGCGTCCTCTCAGCGGTCCCTCGGTCTCGCCTTGTTCTCAAATGCAAGCCCTTCGCTGCTGAGGGAGTCAGAGAACGCATCTACAAACGATTTGAGAAGCTAGGAGTGGACAGAGGGCGCATCGATTGTATCCCCCTCGTTTCCACCACAAAGGGCCATCTCCGTTCGTACGGCCTCGTTGACCTAGCTCTAGACGCCTTCCCCTACGCGGGAACCACCACCACTTGCGAGGCGATGTATATGGGAGTGCCAGTGCTCACTCTCAAGGCTCTCCAACCTTGCCACGCCCACAACGTAGGTTCAGATCTCATCTCAAGACTCCCTATCATTCCCAAGAGCATCGCCTCCTCCCCCTCTGCCTCTTTCTCGTCTTCTTCTTCCCCCTCTCCTACTTCTCCTTCCACCGAACCATCGTTTCCTCCATCTTCGGCCATTCCTGCCCCCCAGCTTCCCCCCTCTGCCTGTCTCACAATTGGTCTTCGTTGTGCAGCAGCAGCAGCGGAAGTGTCCGCAGAGAGGGCAATGAGGAAGGGCATGGGCGCGGGGGATGCTGCGACAGTGGCGAATGAGGTGTGGTCGTTAGTGACAATGGACTCCTTCATCAAGGCTAACAGAAAGCCTTTCGACTCCCTCCCTTCATGGTGGGATGCTGGATGCAGGACTGAGCAGGAGCTATGGGAGGCTGACGCAAGGAGAAAGAGAGGAGAGCCTGCAGAGGAAGAGTTGGACGCGGAGAGCGCAGACGATGAAGAGGAGGATGATGATGAAGATTTCGAGGATGTAGAGGACGAGCTGTTTGGTCTGTTCGGTGAGGAGGACACAGAGGATGCAAGGAAGAAGAAGGAGGAAGCAAAAAGAAAGAGGAGGAGCAAAAGAAAGCAGGAGAGAGACGCAGTGGAGAAGGCGAGGAACCCAGGCCAGTTCCTGCACAGAGGAATCGCTTTCCCCTTCCCTCTGGACTCAGCCAATGTAATTGACTTGGATGAGGTGTTCTTCAGAGAGATCATGTCTCACCCCTTCTCCGACTCCCTCAACCCCCTCTTCGGAAACAAGGCCAGTCCCCACTCAGCCTCCCCCTCAACTCCTGCACCCATTAACCCCACTTCCATCCCCTACAACACCAGTTGCTCCATCAACTGCTTTGAATATGCGGCGTACTACCTGGAGTCGAGAAGAGGTAACATCGTCTCCTCTCCCACCCTCAAGCAATACTTCACATACAAGGGAACCAGCACCTCCTTCCCCTACCTTCTCATCGACTCTGCAAAGGCATTGGCGAAGGCATGGGCAAAGACAACAAAGGACGGTGCAGTGGCAGACGATCTGAGAAAGAAATATGGGGAAGAGAAGGAGAAGGAGGAGGAGAGAGAGAGACTTATCGCTAGGCAGAGAAGAGCTGTCCTCTCCTCTGCTACCGTCACACAACAGGGAGGTGCACTACCCGTTGCTTCCTCTCTCTCACCCCACTCTCCCTCTTCTCTCTCACAACTTCTCCCTCCTCCCCTTACCCCAGTCCCCTTGAGCTCTAAGTTCACTTCTTCTCCCGCCCTCTCCGCTCTCTTCGCTGAGACCAAGAAGGCTGTGCTCACCGCTGCTGCGAGTGAGAAGGAGGCGAAGAAGTGCATGCGGAAGTTAAAGATTGTTGTAGAGGAGTGGAGGAAGAGACTCGTGAGGAGAAGGAGGCAAGCAATCCCTATCCCTCCCCCCTTTTCGTCTATCCCCCTCCCTCTTCCATCCCCTCTACCTCTACCGCCTCCTCAGTTGCTCTCCCCTCTGCTTCTGCTTCGTCTCCACCCCCTTTTCGCCCTTTTCTCCTCCCACTTCCTCTTACTCCCCCCTGCGACATCGACCTTTCACGTCTCTTGGTCGCTAAATCCCCCTCGGACTTCGTGCAGTTGGCTCTTTTCTGGGCATCAAACCCTCTTCTCCTGAACTTCGTGCGCTCCAACCTCCGCAACACCCTCGTGCACTCCCCCATCTGCGACCCAGTTAGCTTCAACATCTCTCTCCACGACACTTACAGACAGCTTTTCTCACATTGGGCGAGGGGTGGTGTTCCCTCCTCACTGGACTATAGACCTTCCGATGTGTTCTATAGAGTATATGGAAGAAAGCAACTCACCAACAACATCACCTGGAAGCAAACGCTCTCTGCCGCTGCCACCACCCTCCCTCCTCGCTTTTCTCTCGCTCTCGCCACCCCTTCCAACCTCCCTTCTCCCGCTTCGTCTGGATTCATCCTAACTAGCCACGCCATCACCCCTCCTCCTATTTCTGAACTCTTCAAACAGCTCGCTGAAATGACATCTAATTTCCTCAACAAAGAGGAGAAGCAGAGGGAGAAGGACAAGAAGGACAAGGAGAAGGAGAAAAAGAAGAAAGAGAGAATCAAAACCAAACTCAGAGAAATGAGAGAGAAAGATGAAAAAACCAGAGCGAAGGGAAGAGCAAAAGAGGGAGAGAGAGAGGGAATGAACGAGGAATCGCCCGTTCTCGATGTCAGTGAGGGGGAGAGGGAGAGGAGAAGGAGAAAGACTCAGAATATCGTGTTCTGAGCATCATTGACGGTTGCTTGGCAAGGGGAGGGGACGGAGATGAGGACGAAGGACGAAGAGCAGGATGAGCAAGATCAGGAGCAGGATGAAATGGAAGACGAGGATGAGGATGAGATCATGAAGGACGAGAGAGAGGAGACTGCTAGGAGGTCTGGCAGAAGGAGAGCCACTGGGAAGAGTGGGTCGTTTTCGGAGTCCCAGGGGAAGAGGAGAGTGGGGAGGAGAAGGGGGACGAGTCCAGCAGGTCGGGGTCTGAGAGGGAGAGAGAAGAGAAGGCTAGGAAGAGGAGAGGGGGATTGAGAGAAACTGGACTCAAGAAAACTAAGACTGAAGCTCCTCCCTCTTCATCATCCTCTTCGACTTCCTCTTCGTCTTCCTCCTCTTCGTCTTCGTCTCTATCTTTCCCTGCTTCCTCTTCGACCCCCTCCCCTCGCCTCTCTTCTGCTTCACTGCTCCCGCTCCTTCCTTCTTCTCCACGGAGCCTCATCGCCCAGGAGGGGTAGGTGAGTTCGGAGGAGTTGCTACTGACGAGGACTGCGGATCAGAGTCAGGCAAAGACATCGACATTCTCTCTGGGCTGATCAGGGCAGGAGACGAGAACAAGATCAACGGACGGACCGACAAAGCAGGGGAGGAGGCAAACAACAAGGGTAAGGCGGATCGAAGAGGAAGGAGGAAGAAGGACAGAGATTCCCTTGTTCTCGAAGATGCGATCTCTGTTCTGAGAGCACATGCTGAAGCACAGGAACAGATCAACAAAAATCCCTTCTTCCAAAAATCCGATTCCAACGATTCTAACAAGTAAAGGATCCGACGAGGAAAACTAATCTGTTGAACTACCCGATTGCCACCATTGATTACAAGTATTAACACAAGTCGCGAAGCAAGTATAAACCTACAGTCCGAATTGATAGACCGCAGTCTTTTACCTCTTTTTCTTCTTCCCTCCCTCTACCCCGCTCTCATCATTCTCAGTCTTTTTACCCTCCCTTCCCTTTTTTTTCATCTTTGCTCTTTACCTTTTTCTCGCCCTGCCTTTTTTCTTTCTTCCATCTATACTCCGTGTTCACACCCCCTTGCATCTGTTCATTGCTCAGTTTCGCACGTGTGTTCACCATCCCTCCACATTTAGAGACCGCCCTTAATTTTATATCTCTGACGCGCGATCATGTAATGTACATACACGCGTCACTCTTGATTAACCCTCTGCTCTTATATGTATATATATATGTAGTTTGTTCTGTGCTCTTTTGCTGTCTTTACTAGTTTTCTTGATTTTCCTTTTCTTTTTCTCCCTTGATTTTTTGTTTGTTTGTTTGTTTGTTATTATTTATGTTTTCATTTCTGTTAACTTCCGTCTTGATCTTTGCATTTTTCTTGTTTTACTCCACAATTCTATTACGACTCTACTTGTAATTTGTCTTCGGATACTTCGATCTGCAATCCGTTGTTCGTCTTACAAAAAAGCGGACAGTTGAAGTTTCTTGATTTTCGACTGTTTTGCTTTCCGTACATTAGTGTATTGCACCTGTTATGCTTGCCCTTTTAGTATTGTGTGCTCCTTTGTCTTCTTCTTTTTCTTTTTAATCTGCCCAAAATGTTGTTTCCCCAAGGCTTTTTCTTTTTTCTTTGCTGCATTCATTAACTCATCCTTTTGATGCGTAATACATGCATTTTATGATAATGGTATACATATACGAGAAACACACATAAACTATAGATATATTTATACAAAAAAAAATTGCATATGTAGCGTCAGCTGAATCATTTCTAAGCTTCTTTAACTCTTATGTTGTACATTGCCTACTATATTCTATCGAGAAAGGCAAGCTAACAACAAAACCCAAATATTAATTGCACTTCTTATGAACACACCATAGGGAACGTCACTACGTAATGTCCAGCATAATCGCGGAAGTTCTGCATGCTCGATTACAACAAAACAGGATATTCTGCAGTATAAACTGTGCACTACAGATGATATATAAAACTGAACTAAGGGAAATCGATTGTTTATTTATTTACATATAAAAAATGAAATAACGCCAGTCGAGAGACAATGACCTTCCAGTTATTGTCTGTAGATGATCACGCCTTCGTTAGCCTCATTTAGGCAGACTTACAACTCGACGTTCTCACGGAGACGACGGATGGTAGAGCGGACGGTAGCAGCGGTGGCAGTGCTACAAACGAAGAAAAAAGAATAAATGCAGTGACACAATGTTAGTTCAGATAACCGAGATAATATTCTACACACATCTTAGACTTGCTGTCGAAAACTGTCCATCACATCGAAAATGAGACTCATTTACATTGCGATGAGATCGAATGAGCAAACATGATTTCAGTCTTTCTTAAGAGCTAAATCCTCCTATTCTCAATAAGAGGATTTTAAAAGCAATCGCAAAATACACTTCTCTTTGTATTTACCTGAGAGAGTAAGCTCCTCCAGCAACGGTCTTGTTGCAGTGCTTGCAAGACCAGATTCCAGCAGCAGCACGCTTGACAGCCTCAGCTCCACAGAAGGGGCAGACATACTTGGAGTGCTGGGACACCTCAATCTTCTTCACGACCTCTACGGAGAGAAGCACCCGTAACGAGTTCCGTACTTTCCAACAACACCGACTTTCTTAGTTCTTTTTCCCTATAATACCAATGGAGTGATGGTGCATTCCTTAGGTTAGAAAACAAGTAAAGTTTTTACATGAATAAAAATAGGAATTTATGAAGCAGACAAATGATAACGCGAATAGTATTTAGATATACACTACATTTTATGATAATAAAGATAACTTACCATTGTAAATAAAACAACGCTCTAAACGAGTTCAATTTAGTAGAGTTTGGAAGCTATGCATATAAAAAAAGATATTTCTAAAGGTGAGGGAGAAGATATTTTGTCCCCTACAACCCCAAATGCTCAAAAGCGGCATCTATTCTGAAACATGTTGATTTACCGGACTGACTATTTTACGTCAATTATTATTTTTAATTTCGATAACGCAGTCTTCAATCACTAAGGAATATAAGTAAACGCTGTTCTTTCCATTCTATGTACACACATTTCTGAAACATAAAGATATGATTAGGAGAACACATTGCATTAGATTTCTTATATTGTGACCTCTATAGTTTATGTTCTATAATCTTAACGTATTTGTTTCTTTTCTCATTTCGTATGCTGTCAGAGTTTACACAATTTCTAAATTGGGGGAGATGTCACGGATTTTTTGAACGTCAAATCTAGACGCTGTGTATACACAACTTTGTTTATTCGTGAACTTTAACTGATATCTGATGAGTGATATGTTGCATACAACCTGCAGTATACACATCCCTGCCAACAATAAAACTGTAATAACCCACCATCTCACACCAAAACTCGATTCGGGGTACCGGAAGAAATAATGCTTTCGCTCAACAAAATGTGATTCAATAATTTTTTCTTTGTTAGAACACACACGACCACATATCAGACAAAACGTAATAAATCATCCAACCTCGACGATAGGTAATCTTCGAGTTACAAGAGACTAGAAAACCATTCACAGATTTTTCTATGTTTGCCTAGAGAAAAAATCTTCAAGTTCTAAGATGATGTAAGATGATTTGATGTTCGAATATGTCTGAAGAAGGTAATTGAAAAGTCGTATTTTATTCCTATTCCCATCTATCTACGTGTACACATTTATGATCTTTGCATATGCGATTGTTAATGATCGTTTATACAACTATTCTATCCGTTAGATTCTAGAAAGAAGTTCAAGCCAAACTCGATGAGCAACACTGCTAATTCAAGGTACGAATTTGCGCATATTGACATAGGATGGATCCATAAGATATCCCCACTGACATGACATCTTTGCACATATCCAGTATGCATCACATGCGTTGTGCATACGTCATATTTGCGATTAATAATTCCTTATCAATATGACACGCTCTCTGTTCTATGGTGCAGTTGTACTCATTTGCCGAGTGTGCGTGTTCCTTCCAAGTACAGTTCTGTGTACAAGGATGAATGCGTGTACTGTTTCGACAATAGCAAGAGCGAGACTGGAGTGCTTGTGTGTCTTCAATGTTTGCAGGGTTTCTGCAGAGGTAGAAACGATCACGTTAAGGAGCACTTAGAGAAGGCGAACCACACGTTGTACGCCGTGGTGAAGAGGACAAAGAAGGAGAAGGAGGAGAAAGACGAGAAGGAGGAGAAATGTGAGAAGGAGCAGGTGAAGAGTCTGTCAGAGATCGACCTGAACAAGCTGCATGACGAATACGAGACTAGCGTGTCTCCTCTGTGTCTAGGATGTGGAATCGAGTTTTCGAAGGACTCCCACTCTGGAGAACAGTTCAACAAACTATGGGATGCTGTCCAGGGGATAGAGAATGCAGAGAGTCCTCTCAAGGTTAAGGAGGCTGCCATTCCTGAAGAGGTAAAGATACTAATCAAATGAACGGGGTTTATTGAGAGATGGGGGAGGGAAGGGAGAGGGAGGGGAGGGGAAAGGGAGAGGGAGGGGGAGGGGAAAGGGAGAGGGAAGGGAGAGTGAGAGACGACGATAGAAGATGAGAAGTATTGACGCTAAACAAAAGCGAAAGTGGACGTGGAGATGTAAGCGGGAGTGGAAGTGGGAATGGGAGTGGGAGTGGGTGTGGGAGCGGGAGTGAGAGCAACGTGGAGATAGGAGCGAGAGAGGACATGAGGGAGAGAGCTTGGAGGCAGAGCCAAATTAACATGCATGCACACTATTGCATATGTATATTTTTACACATTCACTCACATTTATATACGTGCCCATTCCCACATTTCTGTTCTCTCTATCCAATCTTCTTCTCTTACGTCCTGCTATATTCTCCCTTTCCTCTTCCTCTAATTCCCTCATTCTCTCTGTTCTCCTTTTCGCTCGTCCCTTCGTCTCTGTTTGCTATTAGACGGTGTTTGAGTGCGAGCACACGCTGAGCATTCCCCCCTCGAGAGTGGATGAGATGTTTCCCAACCACTCCGATCGGTCGAAGCTTAAATGCAGCGAAGAGGGTTGTGGAATATCGACTGGACTGTGGCTCTGTCTTCACTGTGGGCACTTGGGCTGTTCAAGAAAGAACTATGACGGAAGCGGAGGAAACGGACATGCGGTGTCTCATTTTGAAGGAGACAAGCTGCACCCTCTCGTCGTGAAGATTGGAACTATTTCCGCTGTTCCCAAGTCGTCTTCTTCTGCCTCCACTTCGGCTTCTGAAGGCAAAGAGGGGAGGGGGAGGGAGTCGAGGTGAAGGCTGATGTGGTGCTACTCGTGTGACAACGGTGCAATCGATCGCCACCTTTCCGATCATCTCTTCCTTCGGAATCGATGTGTTGAAGCAAAAGAAGACCGAGGCGTCGCTTGCTGAACTGAGTGTTGAACACAACCTCAATGCGAAGCTTAACTCGACGTACGACAGCGATGGAGTGGAGCTGAGAGGAGGGGGGCAGGAGACATCTGGGATTGGAGAATATGGGCAACTCGTGTTATCTCAACTCAGTCCTCCAGTGCCTCCTCCACCTTCCTCAGTGGGCTGTTCCCGCTACACCTCCTCTCTTCCTCCTCCTCCTCCGACTCTGGCTCTGGCTCTAGCTCTGCGTCTTCTCAGTCTTCATCCTCTGACTCTTCTTCATCTGCCGTTGCATCGATCCCTTTCTCCTCGGTGATTCCTCGCTCCGTCCTGTTCTTTTGGGAGCAAAACCCGGGTGGGAACCCTTGGGTCCAGCTCATCAAACTCATCGCAGCGAATGAGAGCGGAGAGTACGCCGTGAACAAGGAGGAACAGAGGGACAACAAGAAATACATCACTCAGGTACAAATACACTGCTTTTCACTTATAGTTTTCACTCTTACTTATCACTTCTCCTTTTCAGTCACATTTTTCACTTCTACTTTTCACTCCTCCTTTTCACTCACGCTTTTCACTTCTGTTTTTCGATTATGCTTTTTGCTTCTGTTTTCCACTTCTGCTTTTGACTTGATTTCTTCCTTCCCTTGCCTTCTTTCTCTTTCTCCCCTTCTCCCCTTCTCATCTTCCTTCCCTTCTCCCCTTCTCATCTTCCTTCCCTTCTTCTCTTCTTTCTTTCCCAGGGCGTGTGTCCTAGCATGCTTCGCTCTTCCTTCTGCAGAGACAGCACTCAGTTCTTCAACCGTCAACAGCAGTGTGCGCATGAGTCTCCTTGCTTTTTAAGAGAAAAACTGGATGCGTTGGTAAAAAGTAACTACAAGAAGGAGACCAAGTATCCCCTCTCCCCTCAGCCCCCTTTCCCTCTCAGCTGTACGAGTGCATGAGTTTCTCTGTGCTGTCCAGAATTGAGTGCTCGTCCTGTGGGATAATCAAGCACAAGAGGGAGGATGCGCAAGACATCTCACTACCCTTCCCTAGGGCAGAAACAGACCAAGTCAAACAACAAGAGAAGGAGAAGGAGGCAGATGCTGAGGGAAAGAAGGAGGAGGAGGGAGAGAAAGAGAAGAATAAGAAGGTGGAACGTGTGACTCTGAGCGATTGCTTGAAGGAGTGGGGAAAGCCTCAGTCGATTGGCGGATACAACTGCTCCAATTGTGGGAAGAAGACTGAGGCGACGATTTCCTCGCCTGCCGTCTTCCCCTGACCCCCTCTCTTCTCCGTCCTCCCCGTCAGCCTCTGTCTCCCTTCCTCTTCCCCCGTCCTCGTTCTCCATATGAGAAGATTCACCATCGATGAAACCGACTGGGCTCCACACAAAATTCTCAAGGAAGTTTCCGTATCTTCTGCCCCGGAGGAGAGTGGGGAATACGTTATCGACCTGAAGGATTTCATCTGCACAGACTCCGAGTACAAGGACGATGAAGTCAAGCAGGAGAAACAGGGGAACGGACGAGGAGAGTAAGTACTCTCATTTCACACCTCATCTCTCACCCTCCCATCTCACACCAACACATACTCCCATCTCACGCCAACACATCTCACATTCCCACCCACATTCGTAATCACACTCACGCGTTCTACTTTCGCTATTGGTTCATTCGCATCAGCACATACTCTTCTGTTCATGTTCATACATTGACTATACCTACGCATTGATTACCACACTTCAGAGAAAGATATTGATACGATGAACACGCACATCCGCACATATCGTATCCACATACACACAGACATACACATAGACATACACGTAGCATACTCATGCTCATTCATATTCACGATCACACTCACACTCACACTCACATACCCATTGCTCATTCGCATTGCTAATAGACATAACCCTCTATCTTTACTCTATTTCCCTTTCCTTTTCTCCCCATCCCTCTTTCTCCCCCTCTACCCCCCTTCTCTTGCTCCTTTCAGCGCTCATGACTTCTGCATGCACGATATCTGAGATCACGAACTGCTCTTACGAACTGTGTATCGCTGCGCTGAAGGTTTCTAACTACGACATGGAACAAGCTATACTCGCTATCACTTCTGATCCCAACCGCCCTGACATAATCGAAGGTACGCATCATACTTGCGCTCACACTCACACCTACATTCACTCTCACTCCCACTCTCACTCCCACTCTCACTCACTTGCATTCAAACATTCCTTCTCTGAATTTACTTTCCCTCTCTCTGGAGCTAGTGCCTCCATATTCTTTCTTAATTCTTTCTTACATCTGTCTCGAACTGTGCTTGTTAACAATGCTATCAATTAATGATTTGTGCTCAATTTACAATTATGCCGTGTATTTCACTTCCATTCACAGCTTTGTACAGCAATGACGAACCCAGTACGGGAAGCAAAGACTTGGCTTTCAAGTACGAGATCTTCCCCCTAGATCCTCGACCTCAACCAAGTATAAGTTAGTGAGCTGTATTAACCACATGGGAGCCTCTACTCACACGGGGCACTACGTTAGTTACATTAGAGAAAACAACGAGTGGGTTTGCTTCAACGACAACAAGGTCCACAAAGCCCCCGCAGACCCTTCCCCTCTTTCTTACATTTACTTCTTTGTTCGTGTCGAGTAAATATGTACATTGCTGTGCTTTCTCTTATTTTTGGTTGGCAGTTGTTTTTCTACTGTTTAGCTTATATACCGTTTAATGCTATACCAATCTGATATTCTATAAATGCCTACCAACCAAGGTCTGTCCTGCCATATATTAAATAAACATCCTCGGAGGTTATCAGAATGCGTAGTATTAGTTGAATACTATTGAATACTTCGCTAACACTACACTTACATTTTTACTATTTGCATTTTACTACAAACCTTAGTTTATTCGCTCTATGACTTTACAAATAAATTTGAAGCATCTTTGATATAGTTAATTTAGGCATAGCAGTATACCTTTCTGCATCACGATTACTCATTCGAACAGTAAAGCAACGCGTATTCATTACAAAATAAGATATTTGTAGGGTTATTTGCAAGTAGAATGACACTTACTCAGCGTAGTTTGAATTTAGTAAAAATAAAAAAACACATGAAAAATAACTAAGTTTTTCACTTAATAATAAATAGCGGATATCCAACAATATAACGTCTTCGTCGACCAATCATAAAAACTCAGCACGGATTTAGTTCAAAGTAATATCTTATAATTTAGATATTTTTTTTTTTTTTTTTTGGGTAAGTATATTTTGCCACAAGAAGGTTTCTCTGAAGGTTAAATTGATTCTGAAGCCCGACTTCGAGTCTCCTGGATTAACTAATGGCACCCAAAGATGCTCCCGCAAAGGGTAAGGGACCCGCTCCCAAGGCCGCCCCCAAGGCCGTGAAGATCGTCACTCGTGACCCCCTGGTGTTCGCCGTGCTAAGAGAAAGGCTGCTTTCTCCAAGAAGTTCGTCGACGCCATGAAGACCTACGAGAGCGTTGTTGTCTGTAACATCGACAACATCTCCTCCAACCAGCTTCAGGTTGTCCGTATCGAGCTCCGCAAGACCGACTCCATCGTCCTTGTCGGAAAGAACACCGTTGTTCGTACTATCATCAAGAAGAACATCGAGGCTAACCCCAAGTTCGAGGCTCTTCTCCCTTTCTGCAGACAGAACGTTGCTCTTGTCTTCACCAACGCTACTGACCTCTCCATCATCCGTGACGTTGTTTGCAAGAACAAGGTCCCCGCTGCTGCCAAGTCCGGAGTCCTTGCCCCCGATGATGTTCACATCCCCGCTGGACCTACCCCTCTTGACCCTGGTCAGACCAACTTCTTCCAGGCTCTTCAGATCGCTACCAAGATTACTCGTGGAGCTATTGAGATCACCAACCCCGTCCACTTGATCAAGAAGGGAGAGAAGGTTTCCGCCTCCGCTGTTGCCCTTCTTAACAAGCTTTCCATCAAGCCCTTCTTCTACGGAATCACCGTCGTCAAGGTCTTCGACGCTGGATTCCTCTACGATGGATCCGTCCTCGACATCAACAAGGGAGACCTTTTCGCCAAGTTCCTCAAGGGAGTCGAGACCATCCGTTTCCTCTCTCTTGCCACCAAGCAGTCCAACTCCACCACTGTCCTCAACTCCATCATCAAGGGAAACAACCTCCTCATCAAGCTTGCTCTTACCATCGACTACACCTTCCCCGGAGTCGAGAAGTACAAGAAGGCTTTCGGACTCAACCAGGCCGAGGCTGCTGCTGAGGGAGAGGCCGCTGAGGCTTCCGAGGACAAGAAGTCCGCCTCTGGATCCGGATCTGGATCTGGATCTGGATCTGACTCCGACTAAATTGCATAACTTGTTGATTTGAATAAACACAAGCTTAATAGTATCAGAGATTCTTTTTCTTTATTGTACAACTATCAATGCGTTTTTTAAATCTCTCTCACACCTGTGGAGTCTCTCAGTCTGCGTTGATAACATGTTTGTTGTATATTAAAAGAAGTACATCTTTGTAAGTGAATGAAGTAAAACAACATAAACTCGTGATCAAAAAGCGATGGTGCCGGCTTGAAAGTCCCCATCTCCGACCAATTCTACATACGCGTTGTGAGAAATCCAGGTCTGCTGATCTAGTTAGTCTGATCCCACGTTTGAGTTGTAGTTAAGTGACATTGGGTATGCCATTTCAGACGCATATGACTCGACATACAGAACTCAAATCATTTTTTGCCGAGCTACGAATCGCCAGATGAAGTGTATATCAAACCTTGTAGCAGCAGATGCGTGAAGGTATGTTTTTCTGTGTTCTAATGCTGGCGGTTTCTCCACTGATGGTTGGTGGTGTCACCTTTTTTCTGTCTTTATGGAGTGCGCAGGCATAACGTTGAATCCAGCACAGTCTCTCGTAAAGAATTCCATGAGTCACGGTTGGCGCAGTGAGGTTTGACATAATTATGGCCAGGTTTTGGTCCTTACTTGCACGCAACACCTCTTAGAAGGCTCAAAACAGAACAGCGACTTAATGTGCGAATAGCTGTCGTACAGTTTATGAAAATCAGTTTATTACATGTGTATATATATCTTTTTTTTTCTTTTTCTTTTTGCGGTGAGATGCACCAATAACCACTTTTGAATAAATAAGAACTATATGTACAAATTCAAGAAATTAGTATTCGCACTAGCAACACCAATTCTAAGGGTGAGCGCAGGGATCCGTATACTCGCTTCTACATCCTCAACCACACACTCAGATTGGTAAGCATACTAATAAGCAAACTGTATACGTGAAGAGGAAGCGAAAGGGACGAGAGGAGAGGGAGCAAGAGGAGAGAGAATGCACAGAAGTGAACTACGAATTACAGGAAAACAACAAATCAAAGGGAGAAATCATAAACGGAAGCAAGAGAAGATAGAGAGGTTCTAGGAACGAGGTTGGGATGGAGGGCAAAGAGGCGGAGGGTGAGAAAGAAGGACGAAGAAGGATATTCGCAGAGAAGCAGTGGCGCTATCAAGAAGGCTATGAGGCATATGCGTATGTATATACGTAAGCACACGAATACACAGCTATAACTACTGTCTTGTGGCAATTTCAAGGGAGCAGGAGCGAATAAGTGGGATGCGGCGGGTAACGTGATGAGGAACGTGATTGAGGGTTATTTTTGAGACGTAAGATGAGTGTGGTTGACGTATTTACTTAGTGAAGTGCACGACGAGGTAGACGATGACAGCAGCGATAACAGCAAGGATAACGAGGAGAATGAGGCACTTGGTTCTCCTGTTTTTTTCTGGTACACCTCAGCCTTCTCTAGCTCCTGCTTGGCCTCAACAGTATGCTCGTTGGCGACGTTGAGGTTGTCTTCTATCGAGTCAAGAGTCTCTCCCTGGTCGTTCACGAGCTGTTGCAAGTCCTGGAATAAGGACGCGATCTCAGTCACGTCCTTCTCCACGTCCTTAATCTCCTGTCTCCTTCTCTTCATCTCCTCCAGTGCAGCGGCCTCCTCTCCATCCCTCTGCAGCATCTGCTGAGATTGAGACACAGAGTAGTCGCTGTAGTCGTCGAAAGATGAAGTGGGTTGGTTGTTCCTCCGTAAGAAGAACGCCTCTCTACGACCTCGATAGCACGAGTGTCTCTCTTCTTGATTTCCTCAGAGATACGCTTGAACCCTCGCCAACTCGGCAGAGAACTCGTTGCTTCACAGTGGACTGCGAAGTGTTGGAGTTCTTGGAGAGGAGAGGATCGACTGACAGAGGTTCTTCGCCTTCTCTCTGTCCGCGGACAACTGAGATCTCACATTCTCATCCTCAGCTTTCGTTCCGATCTTTGCCAACACTCGAATCACACACACATAGATATACACACAGTTCCATTCCCACGCTGTTAATATTTATCCCACTTGAGAATAACCCACTTCTTCCCACTATTCATTCGTCATAGATCCAATTATTCTATCTGACCAAACTTAAGACTCCCAAACGTGCAGGTACGGGACACATGGTATACAACGAAAACCTAATGAACGTACATCTTTCGAGGCGAGCATTCGTCTTCTGCAGTTGATTCACCAACTGAGGGGTCGAAGTAGGAGAGTTGGGGATTGAACTACAACGGAGTGCGCAAACAGACAATAAAAAAAAAAAAAAACACACGTTAGTGCATGCTGAGATTTCACAAACGAAACAACTGTAAGAAATATCAACTTAGTCGGTTAACGCCAACGAAACAACTCAGACCAATGAATACTAAACTATTGACAAAAAAGACTTGATTCTCAAAATGAGTCGAGTAAAACGATCACGTGCAAAAATAAATGATTTAGATCAACAAAAAAGCATACTTAAAAATTAGAAATCAACGAGTGCACGTATTGAACGAATCAATAAATGACGTGCACACGATGAATGAGTTTACCTGTACCTGTATGCGGACATTCTCTGGTTTCTTGAGTAAGAATGTAGGGATCAGTGGAGGAATCGAAGTAGGAATTTATTTTTGGATTTTTGATGGAAAACGCCGTGCACACACACAACTTCTTTTGCACGCAACATTTGCTGTAATGTTAAAGTTTTATTCATATGATTGGACGATTCATATAATTCACTGGCGCTGTACAAACAACATGCTATTCAATAAAACATTCTGCTATTTGTAAAAATAAAACTATCCAAATGAAGCTAGACAGTATAAAGTATGCATTTCTTATCTCCGCTTTGGGTTGAATACTACCCATTTTCACATAGAGCAAGGAAACAGAGAAAAAGTGCATGCGAGGTATACTGTTTCAAGCATTGAACATCATGTACTGTCCAATTCATGCTGAGAAACCCCTCAATAAAAAACAGATGTGAAAACGTTTTTTTTTTCCTAAGCAGATTTTTCCACACCACCTATTTTTTAAATATTTCTATTTCATTTAATTTAATTTAATTTACTTAGACACAAAAGATGCATGATCATTATAATGACTTACCAAATTGGATCATACATACGTCCTTGCATAGTATATGTTTATGGTGTTCCATATGGTTTATTGTGCGTATCTTGTTTTGAGAGCATTGTGTGGCCTCGACTGAAAAACTACTCTCCTTCTTTTCGGATAAATTGAAAGCTACAGATTACTGTGCGTATACTATACACGAGTTTGTCTGCATATACATGGAGAAAATACCTTCCTGATTGCAGATACTAACTTGCGTATGCTTTTTATTTTTTCATTGCTAGCTCTGATGAGCCTATTCAAGTCAGACACGAACAGTGATCTGGAGGAGCGCCTCAGAGACTCGGAGGCCTTCGTGGATAGCGAGGGCTCGAACAATGCGTCTGGAGACTCCGAGCACGGAAGCAATCCTGCATGGAAGAGAACCCCGAACCCTGAAAAGAAGGCGAACATATTTTCGACGATCACGTTTTATTGGATGCAGAGTGTTTTGTCGATTGGAAATACCAGACCCCTCGAAATGCAAGACCTCCTGAGCTCTACCCCGGAGATGATACAGAGACTTGTTACAACAAGTTCCTCGTAGAGTGGGGTAATGAATGCAAAAACGGGAAGGCAGCTGCGGCAAAGGTGAATCACTCTGCTTACACGAAGTGGGAGAAGCAGAGGGAGAAGGCGTTGAAGAAGCAAGATAGGTTGAGGGCAAGGGAAAGCCTGTCGACAGCGTAGTAGTACCTGATGAGCCCATTAAGAAGACATACGAGGAGTTTGTGTCGTTGGAGAGAGCTCTGAACAGAGCGCTGTATGGGGGGTGGTGGAAGAGTGTGTGCTGGTACCTCATCTACACAATCCTGTCCTTTGTCCCCGTCATCGCGCTCAACTACTTCACCGAATACCTCCAGGGACAGTTGGTGCTGCCCTTCAAGGAGTGCAAGTACCTCTTTGTGGTGGCGTTCTTTGTGGTTCCGCTGATCTCGTCTGTCTGCACAACTCAGCAATTGATCATCGTCCTCCGCTGTGGAATCAGAGCCAAGAATGCTCTTTCGTGTGCGGTCTACAATAAAGCCCTTCGCCTCAGTAGTGGATCTCGTTCCGTGGCTTCAGTGGGACTGATAGTCAACTTAATGAGCAACGATGCGCAGAGACTACAGGACATGGCTCCCCTCTCCAACCAGGGATGGTCGGCTGCGCTTCAACTCGTGATAGCCATGGCTATGCTTTACTACATCATCGGATACAGTATGTTCGTCGGACTGGGTTTCCTTGTCGCACTCGTTCCTGTCCAGGGCCTCCTTTTGTCACAACTAGGTATGTGCATCAGTGTCTGTGCCTTGTTCCCACCCCGTCCTCTACTACTCTCCTCTTTCTAATTTTATTTCTGCAATCTGTTATTTGTATATTTCTCATGATCCCCCTCTCTTTGCCTTTCTCTTTCTCGTCCTCTTCCTCTTGCTTGCTTGCTTGCTTGCTTACTTATTTGGATTCTTTCCAAATGCTTCCTTGTTCCCGTCACTCTTCTTCGTTTTCTCCTCTTCTATCCCCTTCGCCATCTCTCCTTTTGTCGCGTACCTGCCCAGGGAGGCTGAGGATGAATGCGTTGTCCAAGAATGACATCCGAGTGAAGCTCATCAACGAGGTAACTACGTTGAGTCAGAAACGCAGATCTATCGAAAGCCTTCATTTCATTTCATTTTCTTTGCTGCATACATAACATTAATTGTGCACGTTGATTGTTCAAGTGCACATCACATGCAGCATTGTTCGTTGTTGATACATATTCACAACTACTTGCAATTTTGATCGTTCAAAATTGTGAACTATATATCTAACTACGGACTCAATTTATGTGAATGCTGAAAAATGAATGATCACAGGTGTTGTCTGGAATCAGAGCGATCAAGATGTACGGGTGGGAGAAGGCTCTATCGGATAGAATCCTGAGGGTGAGGGAGGAACAACTATCATTCCTGACCAAGTTCTACGTCATCCTCTCGTTCGGTCTCCTTCTCATCTTCCTCATCGCCCCTGTCGCGATGACTGTCCTCGTGTTCTACTGCTACGTCTACACCGGACACACCCTCACTGCCTCTAAGGCCTTCACAACTATCTCCCTCTTCAACCTTATTCGTATCCCCTTCGGCCTCATCCCTCTTGTCATCCAGCAAAAGATTGAGACTTCCATCGCTCTCAAGAGAGTAGGAGCTTTCCTTCTGCTTGATGAGCTAGAAGGACTCGATGGTGCTTCCTTCCACCTCACGGAAGAACAGTCCCCTCTCCCTACCCTCACTCACCAGCCCAGCCCCTCTTCACCCGTGTTCTCTCCCTCAGCCGAGTCTCCTTCCTTCTCCTCCGCCTCTCCTGTCGCTGAAAACTACGTCTCCCTGGATCTTTCGGCGGGGAAGTACGTGCACGAGAAGACTTGCCTCGATGAAGAGGAATACGTCATCGAAATGAGACATGCTGCTGTGTCTTGGCCAGAGTGCGCTAAGGCAGAGGCCTTCAAGCAGTTGGCTAACTCAAAGAAGAACTCAGTGCTCAGCAGGGAGCAGAAAAAGGCGGAGCGCAGACAAAAGAGGAAGGAGAGGCGGGCAAGGAGGCGTGGGTGCATTGGGACTATTGTCGGTTTCATTGTTAGAGTTATCAGGGGCATCTTCTACCTCCTCTTTTGTTGCTGCATCTGGACTCGCTGCTGTGGAAGAAAGAAGAGCGAGGAGGAGAGCTTCGTCAAGGAAACTCCTAGTGACGAATATGCCGAGCCAGGATACTTAGAGAAGAAGGAGGAGGGTACCAAAATCGAAGAGGAAGGAGACAAGACGGAGGAGCAGAAGAAGGGCGCCTTCAAGCTCGAGGGACTGGACCTCAAGATCAAGAAGGGGTCTTTAACTGCGGTGGTGGGTGCGGTGGGGAGTGGAAAGTCTTCGTTCGTGTCTTCTCTTTTAGGAGAGATGGAGGTAGAAGAGGGAGAGGTGGTTGTGAGGGGACGCATCGCTTACTCATCCCAGCAGGCGTGGATCCAGAACAAGACTCTGAGGGACAATGTGATGTTTACGGTGAGGAAGGGAGATGACCCTGACAACCAAACACTCATCACGAGCTGCGGAGACATCTCAGCCCACGTCATGTCCCCAGGGACCGTCGTCCGCTCCCCCTCCACGTCGTCGCCCTCCCTTCCTTCGCACTTCTCCACCTCCCTCGTATCTTCCTCTTCAGTCCTCGTTGATCCTGTGAAGAAGGCTGAGTGGGCGGAAGAAAGGCTGCAGAAGGTCTACGAGGCGTGTGCATTGATCCCGGATCTCCAGCAACTGTCCGCGGGAGAGCTGACGGAGATCGGAGAGAGGGGAATCAATCTGTCCGGAGGACAGAAGCAGAGGGTTTCGATAGCCAGATGTGTTTTCGATGACTCTGCCTCTCTTTACGTTTTCGACGACCCCCTCTCCGCTGTGGATTCTCATGTTTCTGAGCATCTCTTCCACAACGTCTTCAGGGGAATGCTTAGGGATGGAAAGAAGACGACCGTGCTCGTCACCAACCAGCTGCAGTACTTGGGGCTAGTCGACCAGATCGTCCTCATCGAGGGAAGGAAGGTCGCCGCCGTAGGAACGTATCAAGAACTCCTTGAATCCACTCCTTCCTTCGCCTCTCTTATCGCCAAGCACGGGGGAGAGTCGAAGAAGGGAGAGGAGAAAGAAGAGGAGGAAAAGGGAGAGAAGAAGGAGAAGAAGGAAGATGAGAAGTTGACGGAAGAGAAGGAGAAGGAAGGGAAACTGATTGACGAGGAGGAAAGAGAAACTGGATCCGTGAGTCTGGGGGTGTGGAAGTTCCTCTTCTCTTGTATCGGGGCACCCACCGCCATATTCCTCCTCCTCGGTAAGCAGTGTTGTATAGATTGTGTTTTCTTATCTATTGCGTCGAACGCATTTCCATTACCTCGCTATCATATTTTTCTCCATTCTTCTTGCCGTATTCTTTACATTCTGTCCGTCACTTCCCACTGCGATGTTCCACTACGAATGTGTAAACACGTGTTTTGGTTAGTCTGCATCTCACTCAATCTCCTAATTGAATCCTTTTTCCACATGTTCCTTTTCTCGCATTTGATGTGCATTCGATTTGTGTGTGTGTTTATACGTATTACATGTATACACATGTATATCTATACGTGTGTATGTGTGTGTGTGTGTGTGTGTGTGTGTTGGCATACCTTGGCTCCTCTGACTGCTTCTTCTAGCCTTTGCTGCAAACGAGGTAGCATCAGTGGGAAGTACGTTTTGGCTTACGGATTGGGCGGATGCCTCTACGATCGCAGAGTTCGTTCACCACAAGGCTCTCCCTCGTTCTGAGACTGCTCGTTACCTGCTGTTCTACGGACTGATCTCCGCTGGAGGATGCACTGCTCAGCTCTTCCGTTCAGGTCTCTTCGTGATTGCTAGAATCAACACCTCCAGGACTCTCCACAAGAAGCTCCTCGTCTCCATCCTCTCCGCTCCCCTCAAATTCTTTGACCAGACCCCTCTCGGTATGTTATTTTCCCTCAACATAGCATTTTACACAGCACCACGCCCTTCCACACACACACCCAGTTTCCTAGTAACCGCACGGCCGTATTCTTGACGTCTTTATTCTACATTTGTTCTATTACTCATATTTATTCTTTCTTCCTCTAACCGTTACCCCGTCTTTTACACTCCCCTCTCACTGTCCACCCTCTCCCATGTACATCACAAATAAACGTGTGCTTGTGTATGCGTTTGATTGTGCCCATTCGTTCCACTCCCTTCACAACCATGATTGGTCCTACCTTTTTCTCCCTTCGCCCCTCCTTCCCTTCTCCTTCCCTTCTTCCCCTTTTCTACTTATGTGCAGGCCGTATCGTAAATAGATTCTCCAAGGACATGGACACAATTGATAACGTGCTGTGGATGGCTCTTCAGCAGTTCATTGCGATCTACGTAGGTATCTTGAGTTCTTACGTGGCAATCGGTATCTCCACCAAGGGTCTCTTCACCCCTCTCTCCCTCCCCGTCGTCGTCATCTACTACTTTGCCCAGCGTTACTACACAAGGTCCTCAACTGAAGTCGCTCGTTTGTCGTCGATCTCCCGCTCCCCCATCGTCGCAACCTTCTCGGAGACTTTGATGGGTTTGTCGACTATTAGAGCTTTTGGCAGGGAAAACGATATGAACGATCAGAACATGGCTCTGCTTGACAATAACTTCAGGTCGGTGTGGTACGAGAACGTCCTAGCCAACTGGCTTACGGTCCGTCTTGACCTTTGCGGAGCCCTCCTCACTCTCATCGTTGCCTTGATCGCCGTTTTGGACCCCTCTTTGTCCCCGCGGGATACGTTGCCACTGGCCTCTTCTACGTGTTCAACATCACTCAGTCTCTCAAGCAGGGAGTGCTGCAGTTCGCTTTGTCTCAGCAGAGGCTTAATAGTGTGGAGAGAGTCAAGCACTACATCGAAAACGTTGACTCTGAGAAGTACGAGTCCAAGGAGTATATCAAGAAGGTCCCTGAGGACTGGCCCTCTCCCTCGGGAGCCTCGATCGAGCTGGTGAATGTGAATGCGGAGTATGTAGAGGATCACCCTGTACTGAAAAACGTGAGTCTTCACGTACCCCCCAACACCAAGCTAGGAATTGTAGGCAGAACAGGAAGTGGAAAGTCCACTCTCATGTCTGTGTTGCTGAGGCTCCTGGAGATCAAGTCAGGAAAGATTCTCATCGACGGACTCGACACCTCCCTCCTCCCCCTTTCCACTCTCCGCACCAGGCTCAGTATCATTCCCCAGGACCCTGTGCTCTTTTCCGATTCTATTAGAGGTAACCTCGACCCTTGCAGGACCCCTGGGGTCACAGATGACCTTCTATGGGAAGTACTAAGACTAGTTGACTTAGAGAACTACGTGAGAACTTTGGAGGGAGGACTTGACTTTGAAATCTCGGAAGGGGGGTCGAACTTCTCCGTGGGACAGAGGCAGCTCATCTGTATGGCCAGAGCGCTCATCCGCAAGCCACAGATCTTGTTGCTGGACGAAGCGACTGCCAGCATTGACGCTGAGACAGACTTCATGATTCAGCAAATGATCAGGAAATGCTTCAAAGACATCACCGTCCTTACGATCGCTCACCGTCTCCAGACTATCATGGACAACGACATGATCGTCGTCCTCGATCATGGAGTCGTGAAGGAGGTTGGTTCTCCCAAGGAGCTTCTGTCTAAGCCCTCTAGCGATGACGCCATCCTTAAGGGAATGGTCGAAGCGCATGGAAAGAATTACGCTGAGACTTTGAAGAACCTAGCTTTCGGAACAGAGGACCTTCTCCATGGTCTCAAAGCAACTGAGGGAGTCACAGAGGACTAGGCATTCCTCTCTTCAACTGTTCCTGTCTAGGTGGAACTACCTCTGTCGTTCTATGAGTATTACTCCTTATCTCCCGTTAGACTCTTAATTCTTTTCTTTTCCATTTTTCTGTTCATTTCCTTGACTCTCACTTTCATTTTTAGGTTTATGTTGTTTAATTTCCCCTATTTGTCTGTTTTGTGTGTCTATTTATTATTACTCTGCTGCTGATGTTGTGGTTGTGTAAGTCGCACAGTTTGAGTGCCCCTTTTCCTTTTTGCGCTTCTGCTTTCTGCGTCTCTTTAATTTTTATCTTTTCTACTCCTTCTGCTATCCCCCTTTCCCGCCACACTATTGTCCATAGCAGATTTCCTTTATTTGTTGATTCATTCGCGCTGATGTATATCAATAAGCCTCTGTATTTGCTTCCACTCGAATGTGTGCTTCATATTTATCGCATGATTGTCTGAAAATCTCAAGACATCGCTGATTAAATCGGTGTTTTTATTACCGCATTTTTTTTTTGTTAGATGCATATATGCAGTAAACAACCTGCATTTTCCAGTTAATTATCTGTTTAAGCTAAGTCTCGTGTAATTGCACGTGCTACGTATTCTTGGTTTCTCTGTTGTGCCCTTCCTGTTGCTCAGACAGCACTGGTAGTACACAGTATGTCTTATTAAAAATAAAGGTAGAGACACTAAAGCACATATAGTTCGAAATAAGAATGTTGATTTCTTTGTAACAGTCTTTAGTGTGCTAGAAACAGACTTGGCATGCGTAAAATATATACAATTAGTTTATTGAGTGTAACGTAATGGAGAGTATCTTCTAGAGCTACTATTAGCAGCACGTTATGCCTCAGCAGCTGGAGCGAGAGATATTTGTATGGGAGCAATGTCTTTATCATTAAGCTCGTCCTCATCAGCATCATTGATCGAGCTGAGGAATAGACTTTGCTTCTTCTTCTTGAGGTCCTCGACAGCCTTCCTCTGTGCGTTTCTCTTCTTGAGTTGTTCCTGGACCTCCTTCCTTAGCTTCAAGGCAGCTTTATTGTGTTGATCTCTCCACACCAGAGTGTCCAGGTCCTTCAGAGCCTCATCCAGCTTTCCTAGACCCTTCCCTCGCACTCGCTCTCCTAAACAGACTCTTCAAAGGAGCGCCTGGAAGGGACAGGACTTAGAAGCGTCCCTCTCAGCCTCCTCTAACTGAGAACAGTTCAAGTGAGCCTGCGATCTGTTTGAGTACGCAACAGGGTCGTTGGGTTTCAGCTCGATGGACCTGGTGTAGTGTTTAATAGCAGTGAGGAACTCTCCCTCGTGGAACGCCTTGTTTCCTAATTGACGCTCGTTCTCGTACTCCTTTGCTATCTCCTCTAGTCGTTCTTTGTTCTCTGGAATTTTCTGATTCAGCTTTAAGAGTGATCCTCCGTTTTTATCTCCATCGTGTGGCTTGGATAGTTGAACTTCGTTACGCAGTAATTTTTCTTCTTTTGACTAATTGAATTTTGCCATTGCTGCAGTAGAATGTTGTGTCGACACGTTTGCACCGTATGGAGAACACCGAAGTCAGAAAGAGCGGAAAGGGAGTCGGCGATTTTGATGAGTAAGACTTATTGGAGATAAATGATGTTCGTTCAGTATGACACAAATATATAGTTGGGGCATGGTAAGCAAGCAATATAATGAACAAGATTTTGTGCGTTGTGAACCTCACGTACCGATAAATCATCCAAATAGCTTCTTATTTCTTCTGAATTCTCACGAATCTGATGTTGAATTTTTGGAATGCGTCCATCTCTGTTGTGCTAACTATATGCCTGTGTACTGACGTAAAAAATGCGTGCAATGTAAGTATCGGAAAACACAAATGTGAGACAGTGAGCATGAAGTAAAATGGGAGGGTTTTTTCAGTAACGAATAGGGAAATTGGTGATCAGTGAAAACATCAGTGAGCAAGCGCACGTTTACTACAATAAGCGAGAAACACATTAACAATGCACTCATCTATTAATTTTCTTTTGAAAGAGAAATATTTGTTGAGCTACGATGTATCCTTAGTGGTAATGATCAATCTGTTCTCTCTACGAAACGAAGAATATCATGGAAAAAATCTGTTCGCTTTGGGGAGGCATGAGTTATTTCCTTGGTCCTTTTTCTACGTAGTGTGTTGCTCATGTAATATATTTGAGCTTGACGTCTTTATAAATGAGATTGTCCATGTATTGATGAATAGAATGACGTGATTTAGTTAGAATTTTGTATCTTGTTACTCTGCATAATTAACTAATTCTCCTGGTCTGATCGCTCATGCCAGTCACTGATTGATGCAAGGTGTGTAATTCCTGTATGCTGCATAGTTTGATTGCTAACAATATGATATATCAAATGCATATATTTGTATGTGTGCATGCTTTGTGTGACCTTCACACTTCAAGTCATATATTTCCTGACTAGTGGAAAAAGAGAAGAATACAATAGAACTGCAAGACAATAAATGTCTACTGGACTTCAAAAGTTTTCAGGGCATTTACTGGACCATAGTACCGCACACGACACATTCAATATTGAAGGACATTATGTATCTGTAGGTTTACTATCCAAACTGTCGTATGTTTAAATGCTATCTATGCTTGTTTCCGTGTATGTCGATGAGTTGTTTGTTTAGGGAATGAGTGAGCGAAGTGACTCAGACCATTTTTGTACCATACTGTGATTTCCAATGACAGTGTTTAATTCTCCATGTGTGTGTATGTATGCAAAATGATATGTGTGTGTGTGTGTTTTGTTTAATGGACAGAAAATCGCACTGTTGGATGTGCTTTCCCGTGAAGTGAAGAAAAGTAAAGGAAACCATGTGAAGAGTAAGTGATAGTACACGTTCTCTTACTTTATATTTTGTTTGTGCGCATAGGGTGATGAATCATTTAGCACGTGATATATTTTATAGTGTATTTGGAAGGTATTCCGTTGTGGTGTTTTTTTTGTATTTTCCTGTGTGTGGTATTTTAGTTGAATTAAATTGTTAGCAATGAAGGAGGACGTGTCATCTGCGTGTGTTTTTTTTTAACTTTTTGTGTGCTCAGTATGCCCCCCAATTATGTGTATATCTATATTTCTTTATTTCTCTTTCGTGTATATGACTCATACTCGTTCAATGTTGAGTGTATGACGTATGAATATGGATACTTACCTGCGGTATGTGTTTTGTGCGTTGGATTCATCTAGTTTCGCTGGTTGTAAATGATTCGGGGAAAGTAGTTGATTGTGGTGACTGTGTCCGGTGGAGCCCCAGCACAAGTGAAGTACGTGTTTAACTCTTCATTAGAGCCGATCAAATGCATTTATGTGATGGTTTCTTTTCGGTTAAAGATGACACATAATTAATGCTTTCTCTAGTCTATATTTTTCTCGTTCTTTGTTCCCTCCCTCCTTTCTTGAATGACTCTCTTTGTCCCTATACATGTGAATGCATATGACATGTTCCCATGTAAATAACATACGCTTGTATATTTGTTGTGTGTTGTGTATTGTGTGTTGTGTGCGTAGTTGATAAACGCAAAGAGAGGGTCTGTGGTCGAGGTGGAGGTAGAAGACGATTTGCTTTCGTTTCTAAGGAGTGTTGATAAGAGTAATTTCGAGGAAATACATATTAGAAAAGAGGCAGGAGAGAGAGTGGACGAGAGAGGGTCTTACGTTGAACGTGTGTGGACTGCAGAGGAGGAGAGGTGGTTGAAGAATCTTTGCGACGGGGTGGAGCAGGCGAAGAAGAAGGATATCAAGATAGAAGTGGACGAGAAGAAGGGGGACGATGAAGAAGGGTCTACAAGAGTGAAGGAGAAGAGGGGGAAACAATTGAGGAAAAGGTGGTTGGGGGAAGCAAAGAAGGGGAGAAAGGGGTTGAGAGTGGGGGCGAGTATGCGGGAAGCGATGGAGGAAAGGGAGCGAAGGGAAGGAATAGTGGAGAAGGCTCAGGGTACAATGAGGGAAAGACTTTGAAAGGGGGAGAAGGAAGAGAGCCAAGGAGCGAGTGGAGAGGGGAATAAAGAGCGGAATGAAAGCGATGGTGGATCAGAGGAACGGGAAGGAGAAGGGGAAGTGGAAGGGGGTGCGTGTGGTAAGGGAGTGCGTGAATGCGAGTACTCGTTCGACGTTGGGGTGTTCGGGACGAACGGGATGAAGGAGAGGATGGAGGATGACTTCGTTGTTGTCACAGACCTGGTCCCTCTCCTTCGGGATGCTCTTCTTAGGGATAAAGAGAAGAAAGGGAGGGAAGGGGGAAAGGAAGGGGGAAGGAAGATGTGCTGAAAGCAGGAAAGGAAGAGGAAGAGAGGTGGAGGGGAGAGGAAGAGGTGGTGGAGAGAGGGGAAGATGTACGAAAGGGGGATTATGAGCAAGAGAAGAGGGGGAGGATGTGGAAAAAGTAGAAGAGACAGGAGAAAGCACAGATAGTACGGAGGGCACGGATGAAGACGAAGATGAAGACCAGAGCCAAGGAGTGCGTCGTGGGATGGTGGAGTGTGTATTCGAAGAGCAAGACTCTTACCGTGTATGGAGGTGTGTGAAGTCAAAAAAGACTTACTCGGAGGAGGGACTCAAGGTCGTCGAGGAAACGAGGGCAAGGGGAACCTCAGCGCTCAAACATACGCTTGATATGCACCAGCGGACTATTAATCAAAGCCAAACACTCTCTACCGACGTTTCATCCTCTCTCGCTACTCCCTCTTCATCTGCATCTACCTCTGTTTCTACCTCTTCCTCATCTTCTCTACCTCCTCCTTCATCCTCTTCCTCCTCTTCTCCGTCCCTTCCCTCTTCTGCTTCGTCATCCCCCTCCCCTGCGTCGTCTTTCACCCCTTTGTCATCTTCTTCCTCTGTTGTGTCTCCCAACGCCTCGCAAGACGGAAGCGAGAGGGAAGGGGAGGAGAAAAGGAGAGGTGGGAAGGAGGAAATGAAAGATGAGAAGAGGGTGGGTGTGGAGGACGAAAGGAGAGAGGCAGCAACGCTAGCCCAGCCCTCGACAACCCTCCTTTCTTCCCCTCTCCCTTCCATTTCTCCGGCGGCTCCATCTTCCTCTCTCTCTTCCACATCCTCCTCTTCTTCGTCCTCCTCTTCTTCCTCCTCCTCCTCTTCCTCTTCCTCCTCTTCTTATTCCTCTGTGTTTCTCTCCCACTCAGACGAGCACACTCTACACCGAGGGTCAGATGATGACCCCTTCCCCCCGTTCTCGCAATTCCTCTCTCTCGTTCGTCGGTCTCTCTCTTTGCAGTTCTCGACGGACATAGCGGGAGAGGGGCTACTGAATACTTGGCGGAGGAGATGGCTCCATGTCTATGTGATGAGTTAGTGCGTTCGGATGACGTAGAGACTGCGATGAGGAGGATGTTCACTTCCATAAGCAGGAAATGGGGCCAACGGGTCGTTCGCAAGGCAGATGAAGCCAGAGCCCTTGCCTCATGTGCGCAGGAGAAGACGGGGAAAGGGGTGGGGGAAAGAGCGGGAGCGGGGGAGTCAATGGGGAAGGGCAAGGCTTTGAGTGGAAGTGATTGGAAAGATGTGGGGAAGGAGGGGAAGAAGAAGGACAAGGTGGATGCGAGCGGAGTGGTGGTTGCGGTTGTTCTGGTGATGTCTCCCTATGTCTTTGTTTCCCACGTGGGGGATGTGAGGGTCGTCCTCTCCTCGGGAAGAGGGGCCTTTCCCCTCACCAAGGACCACGACCTCGGAAACCCCTTCGAAATAGAACGTATCAGACAGTTCTACGACCAGAAGAAGATTCGCAGGCAGAAGAAGAGGGATAGAGAGGCGAGGAAAAAGGCGAGGGAAGCGGGAGTAAGGGGCGGACTAGCTGGAGAAGAAGCAGGCGAAGGAAACGTAGAGAGAACCGAAGGGTCAAATGGGAGAGAGAGGGAGAAGGAAAGGCAGGGCGAGGGAGTGGGCGAGAGGAAAATGGAACGGAGATATATGACGAGGGGGGCTCGGAAGGCGTTGGTGGCGGAGAAGGAGGATGTGGAGTCGTTGGAGAATAAGATGCGTTCTGGGTTCATCTCGATGATGAGAGGAGAAGGGTTTCAC
This sequence comes from Drosophila quasianomalipes, assembly GCA_035043665.1. Taxonomy (NCBI): domain Eukaryota; kingdom Metazoa; phylum Arthropoda; class Insecta; order Diptera; family Drosophilidae; genus Drosophila; species Drosophila quasianomalipes. Next base: position 90,118 of record JAWNMU010000733.1, on the reverse strand, counting down.
TACAGCCTCAACGTCACGAGGAGTATTGGGGACGTTGAGCCTGACACAGAAAAACGTATGGGGGGGTTATCGAGCTCCCCTGATACTACTTGTCTTAAGCTGAGCGCAGAGGATGATTTCATCGTCATCGCAACTGATGGGTTCTGGGAGGTTTTTCGGACTTAGTCGCAGCAGAGGTGGTGAGAGCTTCTTTCTTCAACACTAAGTCTGTCTACAGGACTGTTAAGGATCTCGTAAAGACTGCCTCTAAGTTCAGCGAAGACAACATCTGCGCTGTCATTGTCAAGATATCTAAGGGGCCGCAGGGAGGAGAAGTGAAGGAGGAAGAACAAGAAAAGAAAGAAGAAGAACAGGGCAATGAGAAGAGGAAAGAATGGGAAGCAGAAGAGGATAAAGGTGAGTGCGGTGTTATTTGTGGTAGAGAAGGTGATGGGAGACAGGGGAGAAGAATTAGTAAGTTAGAGGAAGCGTTGGAAGATCACTTGAGGAGGAAGAGAAGTCACGTCTCGATTTCCAACCCTCCATCGCGTTCCTCTTCATCCTCATCCCTCCTTCCCCTCCACCCTTCTCCCTCCACGCCCTCCATCTCTTCGTTCCCATCATCCTCATCCTACTCCTCTAGCCCGCTGACTTTGCAAAATAGCGCTGAGTCTCACTTGGTTTTTGAATACACCACGGCATTCCGTGGATGCTCCAACCAAGCATGGATGAGCTGTCAGAAAGCTGCAGTGGGGAGGAGCAGTGAGGGGACAACGGAGGGAGGCAACGAGAAGAAGGCAGGAGGAGGCATAGGAGAGGTCACGATGGAGAAGTACGGTTTAGGAAAAAGGGCGAAGGGAGAGAATGAAAATGGAGTGGGGATGGGAGAGGGAGAAGGAGGAACAGAGGATGACGATGACGATATGAGTTTCGTGATTCCGCTTCCTCCACCTCCCCTCGGTGCTTCTTCTAGAGCTCCTCGTGCTTGTGACTCGCCTGACTTCTCATCCATCATGGCAAACGAACGAATCAGACTAGGGCAGAAAGAGAGGGAGAAGGAGAAAGAAAGGGAAAGACAGAGGGACAGAGAAAGGGAGAAGGAGAGGCAGATGGGCGACCGAAACGACTCCTCTTATCATTGTTCAATGTTAGCCCGTGCATCCTCTTCCCCTTCCTCTTCATCCCCTTCCTACTCCTGTTCGTTATCACTCTCTCCCACTCGTGTCCCTTCCCCTTCCCCTCTCTTCCTCAGAGTGAACTCCTCTTCCCTATGTTGGGTTGTGTCTCTTCCACCGTCCTCGCCTATGCTAGAATCCAGGACTTGGTCTCTGAGCCTAAGCAGTCGAAGGGGGTGATAGAGAATGGCGAAGAAAAGGAAGTGGGGGAGGGAAACGACGGTGAACGAGTGGGAGAGAGGGATAGAGCAAAGGCAGGGAAAGAGAGAGAGAGCGGAAAGGAGGAAATCGAAAGCGAGGGGGCGTGCAGAGAGTATGGGTGGAACGGGGTAAGAACGGAGGGAGGTTGGAGAGGGAGTGGAAGTAGTGGGAATGGATCTATTGGAGGTGGGAGGAGGGAGAGTGGAAGGGGTGAGAATGAAAAGGACTGTTTCTCCCCTATCCTATCCTCTATTCTCAACTCTTCCTGCTCGTCCTCTTCCTCTCTGTCTTCCTCTTCTCTGCCCTCCTCTTCTCTACCCTCCTGGTCTCGGTCCTCTTCTTCCTTTCTTTCTTCTTCTGTCTCTGTTCCCCCTTCCTCCTCTTCACGATTGAGTCCCCCTCTCTTCTCTCCCTCTCATATTTCATCTTCTCCCTATCCCTCCGCTGCCCCCCTCCCTCATTCACTAAACTCTTATCCCAATTCTAGCTCTCACTCCTACCTCCCCTCTGCTCCCTCCTCTCTCTCCCCCGTCTCGCCTGGTGAAAGTCAAGTTTTTCCGCTTCCTCTTTCCCTTCCCCTTCCCTTCCCCTCCCTCCTCCTCCGGTTCATCCTTTGCCTCTTCAAAGCCCTACTCCTCCCATTCCTCGTTCTCTTCTCACTCATCTCTCTCTTCCCTCTCTTCCCACTCATCTTCCCACTCATCTTCCCCTCATTTGTCTCCTTCTCTTCCCCATTCTTCCCTTTCGTCGAGAGCCCGTATCGCCTCAAAGCCCTCTTCCCCATCTATATTCTCCCCTTCTTCCTCTTCTTCTTCTTCTTCCTCCTCCTCCTCCTCCTCCTCCTCCTCCTCCTCCTCCACTTCTATCTCTTCCCTCTTCTTAGCTCCTGTGTCTAGTAACGAAAGGGAAGGGGGCGTGAGGAGTGAGAGAGGAAGGGGGGATGAAGAGGGAATGCATCTAAGGACTGTGGCATCAACAAAGGAAAGGAAGCAAGTGGAACAGTAGGAGCGGAAGGGACGGCAGTGGCAGCACAGAAAGCGAATGGGCTTGGTCTTCATATGGCGAAGGCCCCTTGGGTTTCAAGGCGAAAGCGAATGGAGATAGAGGAGAAGGAGAGGAAAGAAAAGGAGGAGAAAGAGAGGAAGGAAAAGGAGGGAGAGGAAGGAAAAGGAGGAGAAAGAAGAAAGACAGACACGAGAGAGATGTAGTGGTGGGGGTGGGGAGGGGAATGGGAAAACAGACGAGAATGATAGCAATGATGAAAGGGCACCTGAAAGCCTTCGTCGCAATGTGAAAGAGAATGAAGAGGGAAAGGGTGAGGGGAAAGGAGAGAGAAGGGCAGAAGAGAAAGAAGAAGGGGAGGAAAGGAAGGAAGGGAAAGAAGAAGCAGAGGGAAGGAAGGGAAAGGACGAGGCGAAGAAATGTGGGGAGGGGGAGGGGAGAGGAGAAAGGATGATGAGGGATGGTGAGGAAGATAGGGGAATGGGTGAGGAGGAGAGAGGAAGGGGGAAGAATGGAGAAGAGAAGAGTAGGAAGGAGGAGAGGAGAGACGAAGATGAGGCCAACGCCTTATCTTCTTCTTCCTCTTCTTCTTCCTCCTCCTCTCCGTTCGTTTCTTCCTCTTCCTCCTCCCACTCCCCTACCTCTGTATCCTCATCTAAAGTCCCCTCCTCTTCCCTTCGCTCCTCCCCCTCCCCCTCCCCTCTCCAGTTCAGCAAACATCTCAAATTGAAGTTTCCTCTGTGATCTCCCCTGTTTCTCTTGATTTAGATATAGTCAGATCTTTTGTCTCTCCTACCTCTCCGTCATCTTCTCCCTCCCATTCTCTTTCTCCCTCGCCTTCTCCTACATCTACCTCTCCCTCTTCTACCCTTTCTTTTTCTCGCTCCTTTTCACCATCTCCTGCCTCTTCCCTCCCGTCTTCCTCGCTCCCCTCTCCCCGCTCTCCCTCCTCTTCCCTCTCCTCATTCCCCTCTTCCTCGCACTCCTCGCTCTCCTCCACTCTTTGTTCTGTCTCTCCTTCTCGTGCTCTGCCCTCAGATTCAGTCTGCTCTTCCTTGTCCTGCTCCTCCGCCTCCCCTTCCTCATCCATATTTTCCTCTCTCTTCCCCTTCTCCCTTACCCTCATCCCTCCCCTTCCTCCTCCTCCTTCTTTTCTTCATCATCCGGTGTGATGTCACTGGAAAGAAAGGAGAACAGCTGAAGGAAAAGGGGACAAAGAGGGCAAAAGAGAAGTAAGGGATGAAAGAGAAGGAAGTGAAGGAAGAGAAAGGGAAGAGGGTGAGGGGAGAAGAACGAGGGACGGATAGGAAAAGAAGGAAATGAGGCTGAAGGAGAGGACAGAAAGGACGGATGGGAAGTGGAGGATTTAATGGATGTGCATTCAGTGGCCATGGGGATTAGGAGGATTAGGAAGAAGAAGAGGCACAGTATGAAGAAGTCAGAGAAGAAAGAGCGAAAAGATGGTGAGGGGGAAGGGGATAGAGAGAGATGAAGAAGGAAGAGGAGTGAGGGAGCGGAGACACGGACATTCCCACCCACATCACCACTCTCACCACCACTCTGACTCCCTCTCTCATACTCATTCACACTCTCACTCCCATTCCCATTCCCACTCCCACTCCCATTCCCACTCCCACTCCCACTCTCATCCACACTCTCATCCACACTCTCATCCACAATCACACCGTCACCCTCCCGTAGTGGAAGGCGACGCCTCTCTCCTTTCTCCCTCTTCCCATTCCCTTTTCCTTCGTCTTCTTTTCCCTCCTCTTCTCTTCCCTCCTCTTCCCTTCCCTCCTCCTCCCTTCCCCCTCCTCTTCCTTTTGTCCATCAGACTCCTCTTCTCTTCTCCCTGTTCCTCCCAGTCTTTCAGGCCTCCCTCACACCCCCACCCCCTCCTCATCCTCTTCTTCCTCCCCATCCTCTTCTTCCTCCTCATCCTCTTCGTTTTCCTCTTCTGTCTCAACTTCTCTGCTCCCCCACTCCCTCTCTCACCTCGCGCTCTCTCTCTCTCTCTCTCCCCCACTCTCATTCCTATTCCCAGCCCCACTTCCTCTCTCACCAAGCCTCTCCTCTTAACACAAATTCTCCCCTCTCCTTTTCTTCCCCCCTCCTCCTCCCTCTCCTCCTCCTCTCTTCTTCCTTTTCCTCTGCCCTCTCACCATTCTTCTTCCATCACTCTCCTCCTCTCTCTCTCTCTTCCTCTTCCGCTTCTTCTGCTTCATCTGTCTCCGCTCCTCTCTCTCCCTTTGCCTCTCCCTCTCGCTCCACCTCCCTTTCCTCCTCCCACTTGACTGGGGAGAAGGAACTGGGGGGGGGGTCCGTGGATCAGAGACAGGGGAAAGAGGAGAAAAAGCAAGTACAACGAGAGAGGAGAGGAACATTACGGAGGAAGAAAAGGGGAGAAAGGAAGGAGAGGAGAGGGGGAGAGGAGAAAGGAGAATGTGTATCGATAGGAGAAAGGGAAGCAGTGGGAATAGGGAACAAAGAGGGTAATGTGAAGCGAGAGAGGGTGGGAAATGGAGAAAATGGAAGAAATGCTGTCGCAGATCAAAAAATATCCAAAGAACGGATATCTATGAAGATGCACATATCTTTCAAAAGTGAATCTAGTGCTCTTCCCTTCTCATCTTCGGTAACCTTCCTCTCCTCCCCATCCCCCTCTTCCTACTCCCTCTCCTCTTCTTCCGTGTCCTCCACCTCGTCCACATCTTCTATCTCTCCCTCTTCATCTTTGTCCTCCTCTTCCTCCACCTCCTCTTCTTCCGCTTCATCTATTTCCTCTGATTCGTCCTCTTCCTCTGCTTCCTCATCCACTCCTTCGTCCACTCGTATCTCCCTCTCCTCCACATCCTTCCGAAGAAACAGGGTATTGGGGGGGGGGGGGGCTCGTCAGAAGCAGTAGCATCAACTCCCACTCATCTCGCTCCTCCCACTCGTCCCACTCTCACTCTCACGCCCACTCCCACTTTCACTCTCACTCGGTGAGTAATGAGGCAGGGAAGGAGGCGGGGGAAAGGAGAGAAGAGTGGAAGGGGCAGAGAGTAGGGAAAGTACAGAGAAACGAGGGAACAGGACACCTTCATCCATACTCAAAGTCATCGTCATCTGTTATGTCCTCCGACTCTCTCGTCTCCCTCCTTATCTTCTTCTTCCTTATCATCTCCCTCCTCCTCTTCCTCCTCCTCCTCAACGTCCTCCTCCTTCCTACCCTCTTCTTCCTTCCTCGCTTCGTCCTCCTCCTTACCCTCTTCTTCGTCCTCTTCTCCTCTCTTTCCGGCCTCCAAAGACGAGAGAGAGAAGGAAAAGGTGGAGAAGGCGAGGAAGGGGAAGGGAAGAAGGAGGGAGAGGAGGGGGATGGATCTGTGAGTGTGCGGGAATTAGAGGAGAGGATGAGGAAGAGCCTTGGGTTCGGTCTGAAGCACTGCGGAGGCCCCCTTTTGTCTTCTGAGACGATGGGAGTGGGAATAGGGGAGGAGAAGGAGAGGGGAAAGGGGATATGCGGTCGGTGCCGAATCAAAACTCTGGAGACGTAGGACTGGGGGAGGGAGGGGCAGCAATAGGGACATCAGGAGGAGGATTAAACGGAGGAGGAGAGGGGATAGCGAAAATGGGGGGAATAGGAGGCATTGGAGGGTATGGTTTGGGAGAGAAGAAGTGGACAATCTGGTACTTCCCTCTCTCTCCCTTCCTACTCCCCAAGACTCGTCGTTGTCGTTCCCCTCATCCTGCTCGTCTTCTTCGCTGTCATCATCTTCGCCCTCCTCTTCCTCTGTGGTTCTGCCTCCCCTCGTGTGAACTCTTCGGTGAGATCTCGATCTCTGTCAGAGTCCATGGAAATTCACGAAAGGGAAACTATCATTTTCCTCCAAAACAGTAAAGGCTTCTCTTGGCAGAAGACTTCGCTCCCACCCCCTCTCCGGCACCTCAAGCAGAAGCTCTTCTTAATCGAAAAGCAGATAGAGGCGAACCACCCAAGGACAAGTGGGCTAGAGGGGGGCAGAGGTGGGGGCAGAAGGAAAGAGAGATAAAATGAATGCAAAGATGAGGGGCCTAGAAGAGGGGAAAAAGGGGCAAGGGGAGGAATAGAGCAAAGAGAAGGAAGGAAGAGAAAAGAAGAAGAGAGGAAGATGATCTCTTTTTACGCTCATCTAAAACTCACCCTGATTTAACATTCTCCTCTTCATCTTCCTCTTCTAAGTCCTCCTCCTCTTCCTCCTCTTCCTCTTCTTCCAAGTCCTCTTCCTCTTCCTCTTTTTCTCTTGGACATGCCTCTTCTCTTCCCCCCACTCACTCCTCTTCTTCCTCCCTCTCCTCCTTCTAGCCTCCATTCTCTCTCCCAACTCCCCCTCCACCTTCCGTTCCTCCCCCTCTCCAGACTCTCCTTCCCTCTCCTCCCCCTCCCCTTCTTCATCAGCACCTGAGTTCCACGGTATTAGATCTTGGAAGAGAAGAACGAAGGAGGAGAGGGGAGGAGGAAGGAGGAAGGAAGAGAGGAAAGGAGGAAGGAGAGGCAAAGAAGCGTGGGTAGGGGACCAAGTAAAGCATGAAGACGAAGGAAAGAAGGAGGGAAAAGAAAAGGGAAAGAAGGAGACAGAGAAGAGGAAAAGGAGGGAAAGAGGGGGAAGAGAAAGTGTAAAAGGGAATGATATCTCATCGATAAGGCTCTCTTGTTCAGATGTTACTCTCACTCCACAGTAAAACGATTCCTCTCCCTCCTCATCCCCCTTGTTCCTCCTCTGCATCATCCTCCATACCCTCATCCTCTTCATCCTCCTTCTCGTTCTCGGCCTGTTCCTCCTCTTTCAGTTCTTTTTTTCCTAATTCGAACCCTCCTTCCCCCATCTCCCACTCATTCGTTGCTGAGCCTCTCCTCCCTCACCCTGCCCTCTCGACTCCCTCTCCCTCGTCTTCTGCTGCTACGTCCCTCTCCTCTTCCTCCATACCCTCCATGTCTTCCTCGTCTGGCGCACTCCTCCCACTCCGGATTATTCGTGTCTCTGTCTCCTCCATCTTCCCTTTCCTCCTTCTCCTCCTCTGCGTCTCACTCCCCCTTCTACCCTTCTCCCTCTCCCTCTGCCGCTGCCTCTGCTTCCAACTCCCCAATCACCCCTCACTTCGCTGTTACCTCCTCTCTCTCCTTCGTAGTCTCTCCTCTCTTCCTCTCACCCCAATGCTTCCTCCCTCCTCTTCTTCCTCTTCTTCTTCCTCTTCCTCTTCGTCCTCTTCCTCGTCCTCCTCCTCCTTCACCCCCTCCTCCTCCTCCTCACTGTCTTCCTCCTCCTCAGACCCATCGGCGCCCATGTCTCTCTCTCCTCCCTCCTCTCTGGAATATGCCCCTCTCCCTCCCCTCCTCCTCCCCTCATTCGTCCTCTCCTACCACTGCTCCTCTGTATCCCTCATCCTCAATCTCATGCCCCTCCTCCTCCATCTCCTCCCTGCCTTCCCTCTCTTCCCTCCTACGCCTCCCACCTCATTCGTCGTATCTTCGCACTCGGTCTCTAATCCTATTCCCTCCTCTTCCCCCTTCCACCTAACCTTCTCCTTCCTCTCTCCTTCTCCCTCCCTTGTTCCCTTCCCTTCTTCTTCACACTTCTTAACTCCTCCCATTTTCTCCTTGTTTGTCTACGTCGACTATCTTTTGTGGATTTATCTTCTTCTCTTCTTCTCTTATTCTTTTCTTCTTTTTTATTTTCTTCTTTTTTATTTTCTTCTTTCTCATATATGTTTTCTATTTGTGTACGTGACCTTTAGCATCATTTGTTCATTTCGTCCGTTGTTTTATGTCGTGTCTTTTATTTATGCGTACGTTATATTTGTGTTTGTGTGTATACGTGTGTGTGTGTGTGTGTGTGTGTGTGTGTGCAGCGTCGTTTGTGTTCTCTTAGTTTCACCGCTGCACTGATACTGTTCGTATTTGTCATGAAGCGCTGTTTAGTTCACATCAATTGCTCTGCCCATGTGCCATAGATAGTTCTACGCTCGTTTCCCTTTCTTTCCTTTTCGTTCACTTGCCTTTCCGTCGTTGTTATGTTGCCTATGCGTGTTGTGCTCAAGTGCTTTATTGTTTCTATTGCTGTTTGGTATTCCAAACTGTGTTGGAGAGTTTCCCTTTTCCTTGTTTCCCTTTACTTTTTCCTTTCCTCTGTTTTTTTGTGTACACTTATATTTCCTCTTTTTCCTTTTCTATTCCGTCTTTTGGTTTGTTTGCCTTTCTTTCTCCGTTTGTGTTTTTTATTTCTATTTTCGTTGTGCGTTTTCCTGCGACTCGGTCTTGTGTCGAGTAGAGTTGAGTGTGTATTTTTCAATTTCATCAAACCCGTTGTTTCATTCGAATTCTTTTGTCGTGTTCGTCTCTGCACTAGTGAGGGTATCTGATTTACCGATGCTTTTGGCAGCTGATTCTTTTGGTGGCTGTTTCTTTTGCTGATCAAGATGAGGATTATGCAGATAAAGAATGTCAAGAAGTGATAAGAACCATGTTACTCCGTCGTTTCTCTTGATCGCTCATGCCGATCCCCACGTGTTGTGTTCTGCTGCATGGGTTGTTTTCTTCCTTGGTATTTGTTGTTTGGGTGTGCGTTGTTTTTTTAAATTGAAACATGCGTTCCTCAGTTTCTATTTTACCTGTTGCCTAGTTGTGTTTTTGTTGCTTTTTGCTTGTTCGTTTCTTGTTTTGTGTGTATTTTTTTTCACTATCTTGTTTGCATTCACCTGTTGGTTAATTCAGTTTGATATTGATTATTTCTCTTACTACATTATTTATTACTGAATCCATAAAATAAACTGAATCCATTTGTCTATTGACCACAGTTCCCTTTCCTACATCTTCGCCATATTCTATCTTTATCTGCTCTTTATCACCTCCGTAACTAAATCTAAGAAACGTCAGTAACCTTGAGTCTCTTCAGCATGTGATGTTTTCTATGTTCGATAATAAACATGTTTTCTTTTATCTGGAATCAAATATGAAGCGCATTAAGTTCTCAGTCGTTGTAAGAAAATACGTATTAGAAAGCAGGTTTGGTGTGTTCACATGTTCAAATAAAATATGTTTGTTTGAATAAAACTTGTTTATTTGAATGGCTTGTGTTAAATTGAACAAAACGAAACATGTCAACAGGTTTTTCATGCTGCACTACGCATGTATCTCCATCACTGCTACACGCTGAGTGTACATGTGAGTGTCTATTCATGGAAGTGTCTGTACACGTAAGTGTATGCACTTGTAAACTGTTGCCTACTAGTTGCATAACTAACTGCGGATGAGTTGGTTGAGCTTAGTCTTTAACTTCGTCTTCAGAACCAGCATCTCCCTCCTAAGCTCCCTCTTCAACTCCTCCTTCTCGGCATCTCTATATGCGCCCTTCGCTTCTTCTTTCTTCTCTCCCCCACCCTCCCCTATTCCTCGTTCCTTCTCCTTCCTCGTCTCTTCCCCCGTAGCGCTCTCCTTTTCCTCGACGCCATTGAACTCTCCTCTTTCTTTCTCCCTTCCTTCGTTGTTGCCCGCATCATCCCTTTCCTTCGTGCTTCCAGTCGATTCCCCCTACATGTCGTAGGGAGAAGAGGGGAATAGGGAGAAGAAAACGAAGTGGCGGAAGAAAAAGGGGCGAAGAGGAAGAAAAGGATGGTGAGTGGGGAGAAAGAGAGGGATAAAGAGAATGGGAGGCAGAAGGAGAGGCGGGTGTAGAAGGAGTGGGGGTATAGAAGGAGAGGACGATGGGGAGCGGGAAGCAGGACGAGAGTGAGGAGGAGAGGGTATAGGAGATGGGAGCTGAGATATAGAAGGGGAGAAGTAAGGAGAAAGAGAGGGTGAACCGGAACGTGAGGGGGAAGAGGGGGAGGAAGGAGAGGGGACAGAAGTGCGGTGAGAAGAGTGAGAGGAAGTAGATAACCGAATCGAAGAGGATGAAGGAAAGGGAGGGGAAGAGGAGGGGGAAGAGGGAGGAGGAAGAGAACAAGGCAAGGATGAGTCCGGTTGAAAGGGAGAGTGGGAGGAGGAAGAGGGAGAGGAGGAAGGAGAAGACGAGGAAAAGGAGGAGGAGGACGAGGAAGAGGAGGAGGAGGACGAGGAAGAGGAAGAGGAGGGTAGGGAGGAGGGTGGTGAAAGAGAGCGGAAGAAGATGTCATCTAGGCTGTCATCATCGCTGTCAACGTACAAATCACTCGACGATCCTCCAACCACCCTAGTCTCTCTCTCTCTCTTCCCCCTCTTCTCACTTCCCTCCTTCTCTGCTCTTGTTGCATCTCCCCTCTCCCTCTCCCTCTCCCTTTCCACTGTATTTTCGTCTTGAAAGGCTCTCTCTCCTCTCTCCCTCTCCCTTTCTCTCTCTCTCCTTTCTCTTTCTCTTTCCTCCCTTTTTCTGTCTCCCCTTTCCGTCTCTTCTCTTGCCCTCTCTTCTCCCACCCTTTTTCCCGCACTTTCTCCTTCCCTTTTCAGCCTTTCCCTTCTATTTTCTCCGCTTCTCTCCTCCTCAATTCTATTTCTTTCTTCCTCCTCCCTCCTTCCCTCTTGCTCCCCCTCTAGCTCTTCCCAGAGGAAAAATGAATGACGATGAAGGTCTTCCGGTGGCTCTATTATGTGTTCTATCTCCTTCTCTTCTCTCTCTTTCTCTCTCTTCTTGTTTTCTTCTTTTTGCTTGTCTTCCTTCTCCCTCCCTCCTTCTCCCTCTCTTCTTTTTCCCTCTTTTCTCTCTCCTTCTCTTCTTTGTTTATACTCTTTTCCCAGTCCTCCTCCTCTCCAATTGATGGAGAGAGAGAGAGGGGGAGACGAAGAGGAAGAAAGAGATGGAGAGGGAGAGGTAGAGGGAGAGGGAGAGGGTAAGTAGAGGTAAAGGGAGAGGCAGAGGGAGAAAGAAAAGGAGAAGAGTGAAGGGCAGAACCGAGAAAGGATGAGGGAAGAGTATTTGCATGAGATACAAGATGATTTGACTTGTGGGGGCGAGGGGATATGGAGGTAGGGGTAGGGAGTGAAGAAGGGGAGAAGGAAGGGGAGAAGGTAGGGGAAGGTGAGGGGGTGGAGGAGACTGAGGAAGAAGGAGGGGGGGTGAAGTCGAGGAGAACGAGGCAGAGGAGAAAGGAGTGGAAGAAGGAAGATTTGAAGCAAGGCAAGATAGGGGAGATTGGGGTAGAAGGGAAGAAGAACAGGAAGAATGGGGAGTGCGGAGTAGAGAAGAGGGGGAAGGAGAAGATGAAGAAGAAGAGGAAGAAGAAGAGGAGGAAGAAGAGGAAGGAGAGGAAGAAGAAGAGGAAGAAGAAGAGCAAAAGAGAAAAGAAGAAGAGGAGAAGAAGAGGAAGAAGAGGGAGAAGAAGGAGTGCAGGAAGAAGTGGGAGAGGGGGTGGAAAGGAGGAGGAAGAAGTGTACGGTTCGACATAACTGAGAGAAGATACGGGGGAAGGGAAGGGAAGGTGAGGAGGTGCAGGGGGATTGGAATGAACGCAAGGGAGGGGTGGGGAGGCTAGGGGAGAGGGAAAGGGAACAGCGTGGAGAGAAGAAGGAAGAGGGGCAGGTGGGAGAGAAGGAAGTGGGGCAGCGACTGGAAGAGAAGGGGGGAAAGAGAAGTGGAGGAGGGAGGGAAGAGAAGGGGAGAGACGTGAAGGAGAGGGGAAGAGAAGAAGTATGAAAGGAGGGATGAGAGGGAGAGGAAAGAGAGGAAGAGGAGGGATAAGAGGGTGGGGAGAGAGAGGAAGGGAGGGTTCGGAAGGGGACTAAGAGGCGAAGGGAACGAAGACGGGAGATGAGATGATAGGTGAGAAAAAGGATGAGAGAGAGAGGCGTAGCTCGGGTGTGAATGAGACACTGAAGAGCGAGAGGGGGCAGAAGGAGGAGAGAGGGAGAGGAGGAGGAGGTGGAGAGGGTGAAGAAGCAGAATCAATTCTAGTAGTGCCGAATCCCAGCCCTCTCCAACGTTAGATCCCTCTCTCTCGCCTCTTCCCTTCCCCTTTCCTCCCCGCCTCCCCTGCAGAGAAGTCCCCTTTCCCCTTCCCCCTGTTCCCCCCATTCCTCCCAGTCTACGTCCACCTTCTCTCTTCATACCCCTTCCCTCTCTCCCTCCTCTCCCTCCGGCCCTCTCCCTCGTTCTCTCTCCCATCAACTTCTACAACCTCTCTCAGCATCCTCACCTCGTCCTCCAATACACGGATTCGAATCGTCTCTTCCGCCTTTTCCCTTTTCTCCTTCTCAACTTTCTCCTTCTCCTCTTTCTCCTTCTCTTTCTCATTCTCTTCCTCCATAGATGTACCCTTGTTCCCATCTGTCCCCTTCTCCTGCCCCTTCCCCCTCCTCCTTTCCTTTATCCACACGTCCTTTCTTGGCTGAAGTTGTGGTGTTGACATCAGTTTCTTCTGTAGGCAAAGAACTAGTCGAACCACTACACTCTGAGGAGAAAACAATGCTGTCTCCGTTTGCTCGCTCACTCCCACCCACTTGTGGAGGCGTGACTGGACTCCCTCCACTTCTATTCATGGGAGTTCTGGCTATCCTCTGTTGTTCATAGGCATACCTCAGGAATGGTTTTTTCATCTCCATCTTAGAAGAAGGGAAATACCTCGATCCCAATATGTTGCTTGCATTCTTTCTGTACGGATCGTCTGCATTGTGTTTACTCCTGGATCCAGACTTACTTGAAGATGCAGGTTCCGTTGACTCATGTGAGAAAATATTAACTGCTACTTGTAATCGTAATGAATCAAACTCCTTCAAAGTTTGTTTCAATATATTTTGTCGGAAATGCCAACCGCGCCAAACGCTCTGAATTATTCTAGCACTTTTCTCTCTTTTACTGGAATCAAATTCAGTGTATTTATTTTCAAAAGTCATTTTCCAACTTGAAAATAAAAATCAACCAAATAAGATCACACTAAAAGTCCTCTATAGAAAAGCTAACAAAAAAAAAAAAACTACAATACTCTTTGGAGCACAACAACCGTTTTCCCACCAAAATGATATTCACTAACATTTTGATATACTATTTAATTTCATAAATTCTCAAGTGAGCTCCTATCGTCCAGGTGGTCAAGACGGTCGGCTGTGATCCGGCAAACCCGAGTTCGAGTCTCGGTGGGGGCATTTTTTGGTTCTAATAATTTCAAAAACAAATATCGTTGTTCAAGTTGTGACATGATGACAGGAAAACTAAAGAAAGTAAGGTTAAAATGAAAGAGAATAATAGTCTATTTTATTTGTTGCGAGAATAAAAGTGTTCATGATTTGTTTTAAGATTAATCAACATCATTGTACTCAGAAGGTTTTGGAGAGGATGGTTTAGACCGATAGGCAGCGCTGGGAGATATACCTACGTCAGAGTCGGCTACATCACCTAACGTAATGTTGCTGAAACTGGAGTCATGGATTTTGTTGTTCCCGTTGCTGCGGTTAACGTTGTTCTTGTTTTCGTTGTTGTCACTTGTAAAGTCTTGATCTCCCACTACTCCGAAGGAAGGGGCAGAGAAGACCCCATCAGCCTCCTTCCCCTCTCCCTCTCCTTCTCCTTCTCATTCTCCCGTGCCCTCTCTCTTGCTCTCTCAATCTGTCTCTCCCTCTCCCTTTTGTTTTCCCTTCCGTCTCCTCCCTCCATGTATCCTTTATCGCCATCTGCTCCTCTCCCACCTATAGTACTGCCACTGAAGTAATCGATCCCAAACTTTTCCGCCATCCTCAGCGCCACTCTCTCCCTCGCTCTATCCAGTGCAGAGAACGAGCCCTTTTCTCCCCTCGCTCCCTCTCCTTTCTCTCCGCGTTTCTCCCTCTCCTTCTCTCCGCCTCTGCCCCTCCCCTCATCTATCAAAAACCTTCCCTTCGCTCTCCCTCCTCCTCCGTATCCCCCAGAACCGTACTCCTTTCTCTTCCTTAACAGTTCGTCTATCCTCTTCTCTTCCTCCTCCTCTTCTCTTCTCTCTCTCTCTCTCCTCCCGTTCCCTCTCCTTCTCCTTTCTCCCGGTCTTCACTCCTCTCTCTCTATCTCCTCCTCTTCCAGTCTCGCGAGATCCCTTTCCCTCTCCCTTCTTCTCCACTCCACACCCTTGACGGGAGGAAGGGAGACGAAGACGAAGACCACCCTCCGCTCTCTCTTTCTCTGTCTCTTGTCCTCGTTCTCTCCCTCGCCCTCTTCTCTCTCTCTGAGTCTCTCTCCCTCTTCCTCCGTAGGTAGAACCCTCCCAGCTTCACCATTTTCTTCCTCCACTCCTCCTCCTCCTCCACATCAACCCCCACCCTCCGCATCTTCCTCCTCCTCCGTCTCGACCCCATCCCTCCTCCTTAGAACCCTTTCCCTCCCTCGAGAGAGAGTTTCCCGTGACGCAATGGAGCAGAACGACCGGCGACTTGGAGTGGGAAGAGCAGAAGGCAATGATGTTGAAAGCACTATTCCATGCAACGCAAGAGACAGGGCCAGGGAAGAATGGTCCCCCCGTACACTCCACCTGCACCTCCTCCCTTCAATTCGGACCAAGATTGCGGCTGAGAGAGTGACACTCCTATGTCCTCTCCTACTCCCTCCTCCTCGTCACCCTCTCCCACTCCGCTAGTGCCCATCCTCCTCCCAGCAAAGCGAAGTCCTTTTCTTCCTACAGAGGGAATAAGTGGGGTCACGTCCTGTCCTTCTTCGCAGTCAATGAACCTCACGCTTCCATCCTCTCCTCCGACGCACAGAATCGACCCATCGGAGCTAAACGAGAGACCCAGTCCAGTCTCGCTCTTGTCTCCCCACGCTGCATCGCTTTCTCCCTCCACTTGGTCCTCTCTCTCCTCGCCCCCATCATCGTCCTCTCCCCTTCTCCCCCTCTCTGTTCCTCTCCGGCCTTCTTCTTGGCCCCACTCACTCCTCTCCTTCCTCTCTCTTCCCATTCCCTCTGACTTCATTCCCCGTATCACTCTGTACACTTCAATTTGAGAGCATCCCACGGCGTTGAGGGGAGGAGGAGGAGAACGAAGGAGGGCCGATCTGTTAGTCTCAAATTGAGAAACGTTGAAGAGGAGAAGAGTGCTGCGAGAAAAGAGGACGGAAAGGAGACAAGAGGAGGGGGCATTGGGGGAGGACGAGGAGGGAGCAGGGAAGAGGAAGGGTTGTACACAGAGACAGGGTAGTAGGAGTATGAAGAGGGTGAGGAAGAGGAGGAGGAAGAGGAGGAGTGGACAAAAGGGGAAGGGGGGCCTTGACTTGTGTTGAAATGGACATAGAAAGGGCGGAGGAAGGAACGTCAAAGAAGGAAGAAGAAGGGAAGAAACCGACACAGTGGAATCTCAATTTGATTGCATCTTTTCCTACTCTTCCACGCATTCGATTCAAAACCTCGACCTCCTCCTCTTCCTCCAATCCGTATCTTCCGTCCACCCTACTCTTCCCCGCCCTCTGCCTCCTCCTCTCCCTCGCCATCTCCTGCTCCTCTTCTGAGTCCTCCGACTCCCACTCCTCCTCGACCCACCTCTCTCCCTCGATACGGCACCTCTCCATCTCGCTCCCATTTCTCCCCACCTCTCCCGCCCTCACTTCCCCGATACCCGTCGCTCCCCCCTGTATTCCCCTTCGCCCACCTCCCTCTCCTGCTCCCATTTCTTCACTGATGGCTTCCAGTACCTAATGTTTCCGAGTGAATCCGAGGAAAAGAAGCTAAGCGGGGAAGAGGGATTCGCCTCTAAGTTCGTGACTCCCCTACTTCCTACTCCTTCCATCCACACCTCGCTCAGCCCCTCTTCCCCCACTTCTTCTACTCTCTCGTTTCTTCTCTTTCCTCTCATCAATCCTTCTCCGCTCCGAATTTTCCGCATCTGCCTCTCCCTCTCTCTCTCCTTCCTCCCGTACGCTGAATCAATCTCCACTACAACTCTCTTCCATCCCTCCCTCTCCTCTTCCCCTTCGTACACTCCTAGCAACTCCCTCCTTCTCTTCCTCCTACGTTCCCTCTCCCCCAGCCTCTCCTTCCTCCTCACCTTCTCCACTCCCACCTCCCATATCTTTATAGATCCCCCATCTCTCCTGTAGCGATCAACAGCAAGTCGTATGCTTCTTCATCGTACAGTTCTCGGAGAGGTTCGACTCTCCCTCCTCAGCCACTCCCTCTCCCTCCAAGTCTCCTTCCCTTTCGCTTTCCTTCGTCCTCTTCCCCTTCGCCCTCCCTCTTCACTTGCCGCCCTGCTCCACTTGCGCTCCATCTCTCTCCTCTCCCTCTCTTCCTTCACCTCTCCTTCTCCGTATCCAATATCACAGCAGATGAAACGGGGAGAGATGGGGAAGAACGAGAACAGGAGAGCTACGAACAGGAGACCGAGTGGGCGAGGAAGAGGGAGGACGAGGATTGTATTGACTTCTCGGACACCCTCCAGACGCAGACTGCTCCATCTCGAGACGAAGATACCAAGTGCTGAACAGGGAAAGAAGAAAGAGAGGGAGGGAAACGAAGGGAAAGGAAAAGGAATTGTAGGTATTTTGAATGTTGGGAGCGAAGGAAGCAGAAGAAAATGTATACATATATATGTATGTATATGTTATGTTATTAGACATGTTAGTAAAAGTATGGGAGCGAATAGGAGTAGCTGAACGCATTATTATGTGTGTGCATGCACGTGTGTACGTACGTGTATGTGTGTACGTGTATGTGTGTCTATGCATGTGCGTGTGTGTGTGTGTGTGTGTGTGTGTGTATGTATGCGTGGGTACGTGAGTATAAATACGTGGGTTTATAGTTATATCTATGTGTGTGAATGTGTGTGTGTGTGTATTGGCTTGAGTGTGTTCGTATACCTCTCCATCGTTGGACCATTTGATAGTGTTGATGGGGTGGGCATGTCCTGTCATCGTATTCACCAATCTCCACATCCCCTTCTTCTTCTTCTTCTCCAATGTGCTAGCAATGCTATAGAACGAGAGAGCAGTGGATGGTGAGGAAGAGGAGGAAGAGTGGGACTGGTCTGCGAAGAAGGGATATAACTCGTAGATGTGGATAGCGCAGTTAAACATTTCGATCGAAGAGACAGCGAGGAGGATAGCCTGAGGAGAGAAGGAGAGACACGGGGATTGGAGAGAAGGAGGAAGGAGAGGCGGCGAGAGGAAGAGGGGGATTGGGACGGGTTCAAAGGGAAGTCTCGAGAGACAAATGAGGAGCAGAGCCATGCGTCTAGCAATGACAGTCCTTCCTCTGTCCCTCCCTTCGTCCTCTAGGCCCATTGCTGCCACTCTTCTTGCCCTGGGCCATCCAAAAGAGACGGAGGAGGAAGCAGAGAAGAAAACGGGGAAGAGGAGGACGGAGACAAAGGAGACAATGCAGAAGAGAGGAGCTTGTGGGCGTGCTGGAAGAGTAACTGCTCATTTTCTGTGACCCCCCTGGCCATTTCTCCTCCCTCTCCTCCTCCTCGTTGTCCTCCTCTCTGACTCTCTCGAGTAGAGCATGGGATACTGACACCCTCCGCATCTCCATCGCATCTCTCTCCGTCGCCCCTACTCTTACCGAGAGGAAGGAGGGATAGGGCTTAGCCTTGGAATTCCTGAGGTGGACGTACTCGAAGTAAACGTCTGGGCAGCCTCTTTGTGAGGGTATCGCCAAGAAGGAGAGGCAGAGGAGTAGGCAGATGAAGCGGAGGCAGATGAAGAGGAGTTGCGGGAGTAGAACCGTGTGGAATAATGCTTCGAATCAGATGAGTAGGCAGAAGAGAAGGGGAGTAGTGGAAGAGCTGGAGGGAGTGGGCACCGATGTTGTAGAAGGTGGAGAACGAACTAGTTGCGTTTGGAAAGCAGTTCGCAGAGGTAGTGGAGAGAGAATCGAAGGCGGGAGGAGAAGGCTGAGGGGAGGACGAAGAGGATGAGGATGAGGATGAGGAAGAGGATGAAGAAGGGGGTTAGCACTAGTAACGGTAGGCTCTAGGCCCCTCTCCTTCTTCTATCCTCCCACCCTCGTGTCCTAATCCCAATTCTCCCCATTTCTGCTCTTAATATTTCCCCCTCTTTCTCCTCCCTCTCCCCACCGCTACCCTTCTCTCCTTCTGTCCCTACCCCACTGTACCCTCCTCCTCCTTCTTTACGGCCTACGCCCCGATGGGAGGGCTCAAAGAGAGAGGAAAAATGAATGTTCTTCTCTATTCTAAGGAACCCCCATGCGATCTTCAGTCCCTCCACCAAAGGCTCTGGGTCATCACCCCTCACTCCTCCATATCCCCCCCCCATAACCTCCCCCATATCTAGTGTATGTGTTCCCTCCTCTTCCTCCATATCCTCCCGAAGGATAAGCGCCGTCTCCCACTCCCCTCGCGGCCTTGTTGGCGTGAGAAGGAGCAACATCAGATTTAAAGAAGGGTTGAAGGTCTGAGGAGGGTGAGAAAAAGGGACGACACGAGCGAGGGGGGAAGGAGGAAGGGGGAGGTGGGGCCGAGGTCTATGACTTCGAATAGAACAAGTGAAGAGGGTGAGAGGAGGAGACGGAGAGGAGCTCAGGGAGGACGAGAACTCCGCTATCTCCTGGCTCTTGCTCTATGGCTCCCCTAACATAACTCTTGTGTCTCCCTCTTCCTCTAGCGTTGCCCCCGCATCTGCCTCTCTCACCGCTCCTCTCCCCTCCCTTCCATCTCTTGTTGACCCCTTCCCTTGGCGTCCCCTCCCTGACCTTACTGCCTTCGCTCCTCCTCCTCCCTCCCTATCCTCCCCCTCCCACTTCTCCCTCCCTTTCGACCACTCTCAGGGCGTCTTCTCTCCTCTGCCTTCCACTCACTCATCACTTCCCTCCTCCTCCTCTTCGTCTTCCTCCTCCCTCATCATCCTCCTCCTCCTCCTCCATCCATACCAACACTGATCTTCTCCTCTGCCTTCTCCTGTCTTTCTTTTTCTCCTTCTCCTGCGTCTTTATGCTTTTGATCATCTTCTTCTCTTCCCCCTTCACTCGATAAGCCATCCCCCTCTCCTCCCACCCGTCCCTTCCTTTTCCTTTTCTTTTTCCCCTCCTTTTTCATCATCTTTCACCGTGTACACCCTTACACACTGTTTTCTCAAATTGACTGGAACAGTCCAACGAGGCTCCACAAATCCCTCTCTTCCCCATTCTACCTCTCCTCTCCTTCCCTTACTTCTCCGCTTCCTCTCCCATGTTCTCCCCCCTACTCCCAACTGAGTGTAATACGCCTCCAACCCATCATCTTCATCGTCCTCCTCGTCCTCGTCTTCATCTTCATCCTCATCTTCCTCCTCCCTCTCCTCGACTATTCTTCCTGTCCCCTCCTCTTCGTCCACTCTCTTTTTCCCCTTCCCCCCGTCTTTACTGCTTTCAAATACTTTCCGTTCGAAATGTCCACAATATGGACTCGAACACAAGGGCGGAACAATCCGACAGTGGGGATGAGTTCTCCTATGTTGGAAATATGAATGCGCACTACAGGGTCTGGTCCTTGCCTCATTTGACGGATGATGAGCTCGATCTCTCTGCTCTTTCCTAGTAGTTCCCTTTCTCCCTCCGCCATTGACAAAGGTCTAGGGACGGAAGGGGAAGGAGAGGAGGGTGATGCTAAGGAGGACGACGAAGAAGGGTCGAGACACTCTTATTCCTCGTTGAATCTCGAGGACATTTAGGGAAGAAGCGAAGCAGTGGAAAATGCCTTCGAGACAAGAAAAGAAATCGGAGGAAGAGGGGGAAGGAGAGAGCGTGTTGAGAGAAGAAGGGAAGGAGGAGGAAGGGGACGATGAGGATGATGAAAGCAAAGAGTAGGTGGAGGAGGAGTATCCAGAGAGAGGGTAGAAGGAGGAAGAGTTTGACCACGAGAGGAGGCAGGAGAGTATTGATTCAAAACAAGAGCCTCCGATGGAGATATCAGTATTCCCTTCCCAACCCCCTCCTCCCCACATCTCCAGTCTGGTTGTTTTCATCTAAAAAGAGCACCAGGCATCATCGCCTCAGAGCGGCCTCTCTCCTTCGCCTCCCTCTCCTCCCTCTCTTTCTCTGCGTCAGTCTCTTTTCTCCTCTTCCACCACTTCCCCTTCGACTTTGTCTTTCGACCCCCTTCGCCCTCCCCCTCTCCCTCTAGCTCCGCCTAGCCCACTACGAGGGAGTTTATTTGCCCATTGATTCTCCCCCTCATTGTCCTTTCCTCTTTCTTCTCCTTCTCTATCGTCGAATGCTGCATACTCGTCGTATATGGCTGCTCCCACGATGTCTCTTATATCAAGTGCTCCTTCCGTTCCTCTTCCAACTTTCCTCAGCCTCTCCCTCTCCATCTCCCTCTCCCTCTCCTTCATCATCTCTTGCTCCCTCTCCCTCTCAGCTTCAGCCTCTCTCTCCCTCTCCACTCTCATTCTCTCTTGTTCCTTCATCCTCATCATGTTCTCAATTTGAAGTCTCTGCATATCCAGATCCTTTTCTGACAAAGCGTGGGAAGGGGGATCGAAGACGAAGACAGAGAAGTGGGGTTTCCAATAATCCCCATTTCGATTTCTGCCTCCCCCTCTGCTCCTCCTCCAACCCCTCCGCCGCTCCCTCCCTTCGATGGGAATAGTTCATTGTTCTCCACATTATAGCTCGTGTAAGGGTTTCTGTTGTAACCATCATAATTCCGCTCATCATATTCCTTGTCCCTTCCATTGTTATCAAAGCTGTTGTTCGTGTTGTTCTTGAATCCTTCGCCGCTATGTGAGTCTGAAAAAGGAGTAGGAAAGGGTACGATTCCCTCGTCGTTTGCAGAAAAAGAAGGTGGAACTTCATGTGTATATCCACCACGAGGTAAATCATCTGGAGAATAACGGTTGGGATCTTGATTGGAGGGGAGAAGGTGTGAAGAGGAGGAGTAGGAGGATGAAGAAGGAGGGGCAGTGGAAGTGGCATGGAGGGAGAAGGATGAGGAGGGAGACCCATTAACAATCGACTTGAGCCCCGCGTTTGAATACGTTTCAGATGAAGAAGAAGAGCCGTTCGAGTACTTGTATCCTTGGTCGAAGCTAGATCTCTCGCTCATCGCTCCTCCTCTTCTTCTGTTAGGGTAGTCATCCTCCACTCCTCCCCGTCCCCAATCTCCGCCGCCATCTGACTTAGTTTCGTCATACGATACACCGTTCTCGATTGGAGGAGGAGTGGGAGACAGAGAAGGTGACATGTAGTCGGAAGCTGACGATGGACGATTGGAGGAGATTTTCTTGTCTCGGTATGAAGATAGTAATCCTGAGTTAGAATTAATGCTGTCATTCATGCTCATGCTTGAATTCGTTCCGTACTCTGATGCAGCATTGTAAGGTGCTCTACTACTTCCACTTAGATCAAGAGGTTGATACTCACCCGGGGGGGTGGTATAGGGCCATATATTTCATCAGATACATTATTCTGCGGGTTGTTCTTTGACGGCATGCTGGACTGCAATGTCTATTCAAAAAAAAAAGCGGGAACTGATTTCATATGAAAATGCAATCTTGTTAGGAAGCGTGTAAAAAAATGTTGAATCTATATGGAAAAACGGATGAAATCTTCGAGTGTTTGCTTAACGTGTAAACAAAGCAGATGTAGTAGAGTCAGTATACACAAGAAAAAAAAGATGTCAACAGTTTTACTTGAATTTTTGGAACTAATCAAAATGAGACATTTGGCGCTAACGATGTATCACTCAAATTGGGAATATTCATATTGTCTTGCTGTGTGTCTCGCTCGCATTTATTCAAAAAGATGAGAGTAACTGCTGGTTGCTGTCTATAAACCTCATTGAACCATGTTTTTTGTAAACTCCATAAAGTAGAAACTTGTGGATGATATATTTTCATGTCTGCACAATATTTGTGCATATTCACGTTCTGTACTTGTTTTTCTTTCTCTTTATATTATAGAGAAACCTTGATTTCTTTGAGTCTGATCCTTTAGTCACATTTGGGGAGAATGTCTTGAATAGCGTAGTGGGCAATGTTGTACTTCGCATTATGAACGTATTATTGGATTTTATATCGTACTGAAGCGGGTATACGTGGTTTTATTTTCTTCATTTATTCGTGAAAACTTTGTAAAAGCATATCTCGTCTGATTCTAACAGTTGTTCACGTATTGAATTTGGTTCACATGAATTTGATATGTATTGGTTTTCCTGCTGCTCCTCCTTTAGTTGTTAGACGAGTAGAGTCAAGATAGTAGTGTGTGTACATTAGAAGCGAAAGAAAACGAAATAGTTCTGCCCAGTCATCAGAATTGTTTTCCTTACTTTGTCTCGGTAAATAATCTTTAAAAAAAAATAGCAAAGCATAGAAAACAAATATGACTAGTGTATATACAGCGGATCAGTTGATCCCTGACTGTGTAGGCAGATACATATCTTCCACAAGTGGTTCTGTTCAGCTGGTGAACCTCATAAATGCAAAGACGTATGCAAATTGTTGGAGAGCATTGATATTTTGGATCACTAGGCAGTTCCAACTGCAGAACACGAGCAACCTCGCACCCATCGGTGTGCTTCTACCTGCTGTTCCTGAGGAATCAAAGGCATTTGTAGGTGGTTCGGGTAATGAGTGGAGAGTGAATTCGTCTGAACCCGAGTTCTATTTCTTCAAGCAATTCCTGACTGAATTCGGATTGAAGACTTATGAAGAGGGAGGACTGGTACTCAAGAGAGACTCCGACGCGGCCTCGTTCCAGAAGGTCAATGTCAACGCCCTGAGCAGGATGGTGGGGTGTGAGAAGGATGTGTTCCGTGTAGCGGTGACGCACGTGTTGAGGAGAATCGGAGAAGTGTGTGGGGAAGGGAAGGTGGTGGACGTTGATTTCGGAGTAGGATTGTTGAAATCAAGAAACGGAGTCCTCTCATTTTCTTTCAAGACGGACTTCAAAACCAACCTTAACCCTTTCCAGAGTGACCCTGAGGCTTCCTTTGATGAATTTGATCAGGTACGCCTCTTTTCCCCCTCGTCTTCTTCTCTCTCTTTCCTCTACTATTCTCTCTCGTTCTCTCGCTTCTCCCTTGTTTTCTCTTGTAGGCTTACTGCGCTTCAAGATAGTACATGCATGCTTCTGTGTACATATTGTTACTGCCGTACGCATATATAATGAGTCTTGTTATTTCCTTCTGTTTCTGATCTGTCTTGCCTTCCTTTTCCTTCTCTCATGCTTTTCTACTCGCCGTCGCCCTCTCCTCCTTTACTCTCTTCTTCTCAATCAACGAATGCGATATGTATCCTCCTAAACACAATGTTTGATTGATCGTGTATGTGCGATATGTTATGTGTGTTTGTTATGTGTGTGTCGGTATATTCGTCACCGTTTTGGTTTCTCGCCTTAGGACCCTTCATTGGTTCGTTGGAACGCTGAAGGGATTAAGGGGTCAGGGTCAGGAGTGGGAGTGGGAGGAGGGTTGAAGAGGAAGGCTACGACAGGGAGGGGAAGGAGAGCAGGGGAGTACGACTCTTCGTCGGAAGAGGGTGGGATGCCTAGCGGAGTTGGTGAGGGAGTGGGAGAGGGTGACTGTCTTCCCCACACCATGTTGAACGGATTCAGGAGGAAGCTGAAGGGGAAGTCTCCTTTAGAGAGGATAAGGGACAGAGGATCCGAAAAGGAAAGGGCAGGGCCCTCCGCCCTCTCGCTCACTTCCCCCTGTCCCCTACCTCCACCTCGTCTGCGTTCCGCTCTAACTTCTCCTCTTCCCTCTCCACTGTTATCAATCAGGACTTAGTCGAGTCCTCCGAGCTGTCTCCCTCCTCCTCCCCTTCCTCCGCCTCCCGCCCAAAGTTCCAGGGAGTCCTGCCTTCTCTTTCCGGTAGATCCAAGCGCAGGGTGACTGAAACTGGAGGGCTCACCTCCATCCTACCCTCCTCCGCTTCCTCCGCCTCTCCCCCTTCTCCCTCGAAGCAAGCTTTCCCCCTCTCCCCCTTCTCGCCTTCCTCCACCTCCTCCTCTTCCCCCGCCTCGCTCGACCCTTCTCTGCTCCCTCTCAGTTCGATTCCCCCCGTGCTGGACTCCTTTTCCCTTACCCTTGCTGCTCCCTTCAACTCCAACGTTGCCTTCCAGTCTGTCTCGTCCAAGATTGCTAGCTTCCTTTCTCCCGAGGCTGCGGCATGGTCAATTGAGGAGAAGTCTTTCAAATTGAGAAATACCGGGTGCCCTTCATATGTGAGAGATCACGATTCTCCTCTGCTCTACGCCTCCGACGCATCTCTCTTCACCGTCATCTCCCCTCCTTCTTCACTCACATCTGCGCAAGGATCTGCATCACTTGCCCCTCTTTCCTCAGCTTCCCCGACTACCCTCGCGTTCTCTCCTTCCCCCCGCTTCTGGAAGAAAAACAAGTCTTCACCGCCTCTCCCCCTCGTCCCTCCCCCCTGCGAAGCTGCCCTTCTCTCCTCTCAAACGCATCATCTCCTCTTCTTCTTCTTCTGGCTTCTCTCCTTCCTCCTCCTCCTCGTCTATGTCCCTCTCTTCCTCTGCGTTCTCCAACCAGGTGTCGGTGGAATCTCGTTCGCTGATTCGGTACGTGATTTACGTGAGGGAAATCATCGCTGACTCAGTGGTGGCCGACCTCAACGAGCAACACATCCGCAACGCTCTCTCCCTCCTCCGTGTCAAAGTCCCTTCACTCTCTGCCTCGCACGTAGAGAAGCTCATCTACAGCCTGTTGGAGGAGGTGAGGGCGGAGTACGTCGTCGCGATCAAGAGAGCTATCCTGGACTACGTGCTCATATCTCCTATCGAGAGAAAGAGGCTCGGGATCGCCACCCCACCTCCTCCTATGTCGCTTAAAATTTCACTCCTCCCCGTCCCCTCCGACCACTCTATCCCCTCACACTCAAAGCTCAAGTATTGCCCCGGGTCCTACTCCTTTTCCTGCTTCTCCCCTCAACCCCTCCTCTACTTCCCCCCTCCGACCCTGAGAAGAAGGAAGAAGTTGACCACAAGCGCAAACTCATTTCTACTTCCTCCGCCTCGGCCTCTTCCTCCGCCTCAATTGCATCCTTCTCCTCTACCGTGCGCCTCCCCCTCTCTTGGAGACCCCGTATCCACGCGTCATTCGTCTCACTGACTAAGAATCTCTACGTTAACTGCTCAGCTATCCTTGAGCTGAAGAAGGTGTGGGAGAAGTACAGTAAGGTCTTGCTCGTCGACCTCCCTTCCCCCGGTGAAGAGCCGACTACTGTAGAGGAATTCAGTGCTAGACAGCTGAGACACTTGATAAAGACGGAGAAGATGCTGGTGAGCGAGTGGATGGACGATTGTGAGGCTGTGATGCGATCGTACGTCGAGCAATGCAAACTCTCCTACGCCTCCTCCTCCAGACTCTTCGACTGCGTTTCTATGCTGATGGCGTCGATGCTCCAGTCCACTATCAAGAACTCCGCGCTCGCCCTCAACGAATTCTTTTTGTCCTACGTGAGTTGTCCCTCTGTGATTTTCTCTAAGGGACTCAAGCCCTCAATCACCTCTGTGATCCACCCTGTAGTCGTGGATCACCGCTCCCCCAACTCCAGCCTCGCCCCCCTCCTTCTATCTCCTGATGACCTCGACCAGACCACGGAAGCGATGGTAGAGAGAGGAAAGAAGTACTGGGAGGGAGTGGAGAGGACGAGGAGAGCACGCATGTGGAGCCACCCCTCCCCCTTCCTTTCGCAGGTTGTGGAGGTGAAGTCAAATAAGGGAGTCGTCCGCGTCTCCTTGGACTCAACCTTTCTCGAAGCAGACATTGCGATCACAAGGATTCTTGAGAGAGTGCTGCTCTCGCTCGACAACATCCCTCGTGTGGAGTGTAGACTTTTCCCTATTGTAGGCAACCTCAAGATCATTGTTAACGCTAGGAATTCTTCTGGTGTGTCAGTCCCCGATTCGTCCCTCTCCGCACTGAAGAAGAATCTTAACTCGGTGGTGTCCAGATGCATCAGAGAATGTAACACCTTTTGTTCTCTCTATGACGAACACCTCTACCTCCTCTCCCACTCCTCTAGGGTTGACGCTTGGCTCAGGATGCCCCACACCCTCGACCAGTACAGAGAAGAAGTTGAGAAGTACAGGAAGGTGGAAGAGGTGTTGCGCTCGATGACATGTTCGAAGGTGCGCGTGGGAATGGTAGTGTTGGAATGCTCTTCTGTCAACCAACTCCTTGTCACGAAGGCAAGAGAGCTCTCGCAGCTTATTCTCGAGAATGTTCAGGCGAAGGTGAGGGAACGAGATTTGTTGATCGTAGATAGGTTTAAGGAAGTTAAGTCAACGTTTGCGAGGAAACCTCTGAACACAAAGGAGCTCATCACTCTCGACAAGACCCTCAACAACTTCATCAACAACGAGAAGGACTCCCTCGTCGCGGACTGCGTCGACGTGCGCTCACAACTCCTCTTCCTTCTTGACGTCGGCTTCAGCGTCTCCAAGGAATCTCTCAGAGACACGGGGGCGATGTGGTTGTGGCTTGAGAGACTGGAGCAGCTCCTTTCGGACACGGAGGCGATGGTTGACGTAGAAAGGCAGAAGATGGAGGCGCACCTTCAGGAGAAGAAGGCGGACTTCAAGAAGAAACTTGACTTGCTCTACAAGTTGGCGGTCGAGTTTGATGGATATGGTGATGCAAAGAAGGCAGTAGAGTGTTTGGAGAAGGTTAACTCTCTCAAGAACGATGTTAGCATAGCAGACGGAGAAGTGGTCGCAATTCACGTCGAGGAAGGAATGTTGGACCTTGAGCTCACTCAGTTCTCGATGTTAGATCACGTTAAGGAACGTATCAAACCCTTCTCTGAGCTCTGGACCCTCGTCAACGACTTCTCCAAGTCTTCGTACAACTGGCTCAAGGTCCCAATCTCAAAACTTAACGCAGACGATGTCGAGAAGAAGGTTACTGAGATGGTACATGCGGCTAACAAGGTGATGACGTCTCTGGTGGAGGTAGGTGTGAGACCTATCAACATTGACGAACCCTCCTCCTCTTCCAACATCTCTGCTACTTCCCTCACAGGATTCGACTTCTCTGCTGTGAACACGATCTCCAACGTCAGCAGCATCCTCTCCCTCCTCGCATCGAGAGGAGTTGAGGGCAATCCTGTCTCCGTGGCTGATCAGGGTGAGGAGATCTCTACTCACCCTTAAGCCCTTCCTTCCCATCATTCACGTGCTCTGCAACAAGGGAATGTACGAGAGACACTGGGATAAGGTGGCTGAGGTGGTAGGCATGGACCTTCGCCCTTCCTCTGAGCACAACCTCAGCAGAGTGATCGAGAAGAAGGCGCAGAGGTTCACTCAGCAGTTGGTGGACATCGGAGAGGCGGCGACAAAGGAGTATTCGATCGAGAAGCAGATGCAAGCAATGAAGAACGAATGGAGAGACCTCTCTTTCGACACGAAGCCCTACAGAGAGGGAGGGACTAGCATCCTTGTCACAGACAGTGTGGAGGAGGTGCAGTCGGTGGTGGATGACCACCTCGTCAAGACTCAGACCATGAAGGGTTCATCTTTCGCTAAACCCTTTGCCGAAGAGATCGAGGAATGGGAGTCCTGGCTGCTCAATCTTCAGAAGATCATTCAGATGTGGATCAAAGTGCAAGCTGACTGGGTTTACTTGGAGCCCGTTTTCTCAAGTGAAGATATTTCGAAGGCGATGCCCCAGGAGACGGAAACTTTCAGAGCGGTGGACTCTATGTGGAAGGAGTTGATGAGGGAGGTAGAGAACGACCACAAGGTGAGGAGGGTGGTAATGATCCCCAATCTCAGAGAGAGTGTGGAGGAGGCGGAGACCAAGTTTGACTTCATCCACAACGGACTCAATGGATATCTCGAAGGTAAGCGCAAGTACTTCCCCCGCTTCTTCTTCCTCTCCAACGATGACCTCCTCGAGATTCTCTCAGAGACCAGAGATCCCACCAGAGTTCAGCCTCACCTCGCCAAGTGTTTCGAAGGAATCGACAAGTTGGAGTTCAAGCAGAACTTGGATATCGTGGCAATGGTATCTAAGGAGGGAGAGAGGGTATCCCTCTCGGAAGTCATCAACCCCGGAGAGGCGAGAGGAATGGTGGAGAAGTGGCTCAAGGCATTGGAGGAGATGATCAAGGTGACGGTGAAGGACCAAATGACCAACTCCCTCAAGGCACAGCTCCACACCTCCAGAAGAGACTGGCTCCTCTCTTGGCCTGCGCAGGTCATTCTCACCATCAACCAGGTTCTCTGGACAAAGAAGGTCGCTGATGCTATCTACAATATGGCTGGGTCTGGTCCCTCTTCCTCAGCGTCGTCTCAAGGCTCCTTCTCTCTTGTCGAAGGAGGTTCTGGGCCCAACAGTGACTCCCTGAACGTTTTGGCAGAGATGTTGAAGGAAGACTTAGAGGAAGTGGTGCAGATGGTAAGGGGCAAGCTCAGCTCGAACGCAAGGACTGCGCTGGGGGCATTGCTTGTGATGGACATTCACAACAAGGATATCGTTGAGGAGCTTGCGAAGAAGAAGATCTCGAACGTGAACTCTTTTGACTGGTCCTCGCAGCTTAGGTACTACTGGAACCAAGGAGTAGAACTGAGAATGATCACAACCTCTGTCGAGTATGGGTACGAGTACCTCGGAAACACCCCTCGCCTTGTCATCACCGATCTTACCGACAGATGCTATAGAACTCTTATGATGGCACTCCAACTCAACCTCGGAGGATCCGCCGCTGGACCAGCCGGAACAGGAAAGACGGAGACGACGAAGGATTTGTCGAAGGCGTGTGGAATGAAGTGTGTGGTGTTCAACTGTTCAGAGGGACTTAACTTCAAGCAGATGGGTAAGTTCTTCAAGGGAATTGCAGCCTCCGGTGCGTGGGTGTGTTTTGACGAATTCAATCTCCTCCAGCTCGAGGTGCTGTCTGTTGTTGCTCAACAGATCATGACCATCAACACGCCAAGGAAAGAGGACTCAGAAGTTCCTCTTCGAAGGCTCGCAACTCCAGCTCGTCCCCTCCGCCTCTGTCTTCATCACGATGAACCCTGGATATGCTGGTCGTACTGAACTCCCCGATAACCTGAAGGCTCTGTTCCGCCCTGTTGCTATGATGGTGCCAGACTACGCCCTGATTGCTCAGATGTCTCTCTTCTCTTTTGGGTTCTCCAATGCTGGCCCCCTCGCCAAGAAGGTCGTCGCCACCTACAGACTCTGTTCAGAGCAATTGTCGTCTCAAGACCACTATGATTACGGAATGAGAGCTGTTAAAGCCGTCCTCACTGCTGCCCAGAGACTTAAGCAGTTGCTGCCTGGTGAGAGGGAAGATGTCGTCGTTCTCAAGGCCATCCTCGGAGTAAACCTGCCTAAGTTCGTCGCGTCGGACCTCCCCCTTTTCCAGGGTATCATTTCCGATTTGTTCCCTGGAATCACGAACCCTGCCCAGGACCTCGGAGTGTTGGAAAGTACAATGCACAGCGCTGCTGAGGAAATGGGCCTGCAACTGGAGGACGAAATGTTCTCAAAGACTATGCAGCTCTATGAAATGATCATTATCCGCCACGGTCTCATGGTCGTCGGTTTGCCCTTCTCTGGAAAGTCGACCGCTTGGAAGCTGTTGGAGAAAGCTCTGAACGAGGTGGGAGAGAGGGGACTCATGGGAGATGCTGAGCATGGAGTGCTCATGTCCATCGTGAACCCTAAGTCGATGACCATCGATGAGCTCTACGGATCTTTCGGCGCAGTATCTCACGAGTGGACTGACGGAGTCCTCGCCAGCAAGTTCAAAGAGCTCGCAGACCCTACGAAGACAGAAGACAGGAGGAGGAAGTGGTTGCTGTTTGATGGACCAGTCGACGCTCTCTGGATCGAGAGAATGAATACGGTGCTCGATGACAACAAGATGCTTTGTTTGATGAACGGACAAATCGTGCCCATGACCCCCACAATGAATATCATATTCGAAGTCAGAGACTTAGCGGTCGCATCTCCCGCCACTGTCTCTCGTTGTGGTATGATCTATCTCGACCCCAACCAGCTGGGATGGCTCCCTATCTTCAAGTCCTGGATCGCCAAGCTCCCCCTCTCCTCCGCCCTCTCCTCCAGAGTCGAAACCATCGTCAACTGGCTCATCCCTGCCCTCCTCCGCCTCCTGAAATCTATTTCCTCCAAGAATAAGTACATTGAACAGCCTGATGCTGCCCTCGTTGTGAGCTTTATGAGGATCTTCGATGGACTGATGCAGCCCTTCTACGAGAAGGCCAAGTCCTCCTCCACTGCTGCGCCTGAATCTCCCTCAGAGCCCACCAACATCTCCCTCGCCATCCGCCGCTCTTCCTTGAGCATCCTGCCTCAATCCAAGAGCAGAAGCTCACTTGTGGGTTCTTCTAGCGGGATTTCCCTCCTTGACCAGAGAGAAGAAGGAGTGATCAATGAAGAAGATGACGTCGTCATCATCCCTCGCATTGAGACGGTCATCCTATTCTCCCTTGTTTGGTCCTTCGGGGCATCCGTCGATGAGGGTGGACGCAGGATCTTCAACACTGGAATGGGAGACATCACCAGAGACATTGTCGAGTACAAGCTTACAGCTACTCTCCCTCGCAAGGGAACTCTGTTCGACTACTCCATCGACACCGAGAACGCCAAGTGGGTGCCTTGGGCTGACAACCCCTCTCTCCGCTCTTACTCGATCGCCAACGATGCCAAGTTCCAGGGGATCATCGTCCCCACCGTTGACTCGGTCAGATACATGTTCGTCGCAGAGCACTTCGAAAAGATCAGGAAGCCTCTGCTGTTCGTCGGGCCCACTGGAACAGGAAAGAGTGTGTACTGCGTTGACCTGCTCGTTAATAAGATCGACAGAGTAACTAAGACTCCTCTGATCCTCAACTTCTCTGCTCAGACCAGTGCGAGCCACGTGCAGGAGGCCATCGATGGGAAGGTGGACGGGAGGAGGAGAGGAGTATTCGGGCCTCCCGGAGGGAAGGAGCTAGTCGTACTGTTTGATGACCTCAACATGCCTCGCCCCGACAAGAACGGGGTGCAGGGAGCGATGGAGTTGCTGCGTCAGTGGTTCGACTACGGAGGATGGTACGACCTCAAGGAAAGAACATTCCGTACTCTCGTTGACATCCACTGCATCGCTGCGATGGGTCCCGCTGGAGGAGGTAGGAATGCCATGAACGACAGATTCGTGTCTCATTGGAGCGTCGTCAGTGTCTGTCCCTTCGACGACGCTGCACTTACTTTGATCTTCTCCACCATTCTCAAGTGGCATTTTGACGTGGGAGGATTCCCTGAAAAGGTCAAAACCCTTTGTCCTAAGCTCATCGCAGCTACTAAGAACCTCTACTCCTCTGTGTGCTCGGGGCTTCTCCCCTCACCCGGTAGAGAGCACTACCTCTTCAACGTGAGAGACATCTCGAAGGTTGTGCAAGGAATGTTGTTGCTTAAGGCGTCAGAAGTGGGCGATGACCCCCATGTGATGGTAAGACTATGGACACACGAAGCCCTTAGAGTCTTCGGGGATAGACTGGTGAACGAGCAGGACAGGGCTGTGCTGAAGACTCTCATTAAAAACAACGTGGAGAGGAAGATCGAGGTGAACTTCAAGAAGACCTTCGCTCACCTCGTCCAGCCGGAGGAGGGGAAACCCCTCTGCGCTGGGAGAGCTCAAGGGAGAGCCCGATCTTGACCGTCTCATGTTCGGAGAGTACAAATCCAGAACTCCTCCCAGGAAGTACCAAGAGCTGAAGGAGACCGAGGGACTGGGGAAAATCCTGGCAGACTACTTGAGAGAGTACAACAGCATGGCCACCAAGCCTATGAACCTCGTTCTCTTCCAGTATGCAGTCGAACACGTGTCTCGCATTTGCAGAGTGTTGAGGATGGGTGGAGGGCACTCCCTCCTCATCGGACTTGGAGGAAGTGGAAAGCAGTCGTTGACGAGGCTAGCTGCATTCGTGACGGACATTGAGTTCTGCTCGATCGAGATCTCGAAGAACTACGACGAAGAGTCCTGGAGGGACGACATGAGGAAGATCCTCAAGAAGGCTGGAGGACAGGGAAAGCCCGTGGTATTCTGCATGGCAGATACGCAGATGAAGAAGGAGTTGTTCCTCGAGCACATTAACAATCTTCTCAACGTTGGAGATATCCCGAACCTCTGGTCTCCAGAGGAAGTCACTGGAATCTGTGACTTGGTTCAGGCGGACGCTAAGAGGCTCGGCAAGGCTCCTGCAGGCACCCCCGCCCAGCTCCTAGCCTTCTTCACTGAGAGAGTTAAAGCAAACCTTCATGTTGTGTTGTGTATGTCTCCTGTTGGTTCTCTGCTGAGGGAGAGGTTGAGGATGTACCCCTCCCTCGTCAACTGCTGTGCCATTGACTGGTTCCCCAAATGGCCTTCTGAGGCTCTGTACTCCGTCGCCCTCTCCTCCCTCTCTTCCATCGACTTTGAAACCGACGAAGAGAGGGTTTCCACTGTCAATGTTTGCATGAACGTTCACAAGAGTGTGGAGAAGATGGCGGATGAGTTCCTTGCATCGACTGGCCGTCACTTCTACCTCACCCCCACCTCCTTCCTCGAGCTCATCGCTCTCTTCAAGGATCTACTCACGACGAAGAGAGGAGAGGTGTCAGACCTCAGGGAGAGATACATCAACGGTCTTGAGAAGCTTGATTCCACTCAGGCGAGGGTTAAGCTTATGCAATCTGAGCTAGAGAGCTACCAGCCGAAGCTAGCAGAGGCAAGCAAGAACACTGAGAAGGTGATGGAGGACGTGAAAAGGGAGACCGATGGAGCCATGCTCATCAGAGAGGCTGTTGTGAAGGAGGAGGCGGCTGCCTCAGTCTCTGCGAGGGAGGCCAAAGCGATCGAGGAGGAATGTCAGGGAGAGTTGGCGAAGGCGACCCCCATCGTGGAGGCAGCCATAGCCGCGCTGGACACGCTCACTGCGAAGGACATCACTGAGTTGCAATCAATGAAAACGACAGTGCCTGTGGTGAGGAGGGTCTTCGAGTGTATCTGTTTCATCAAGAACATTCCTCCTGCTCGTATCCCTGACCCCTCTGGAA
This sequence comes from Drosophila quasianomalipes, assembly GCA_035043665.1. NCBI lineage: Eukaryota > Metazoa > Arthropoda > Insecta > Diptera > Drosophilidae > Drosophila > Drosophila quasianomalipes. The sequence continues at coordinate 56,875 of JAWNMU010000733.1, read as the reverse complement.
GCGGGAAGATGATCCTGGACTACTGGGAGCCCACGAAGAAGAAGATCTTGACTGACTCCGGGTTGTTGGTCTTCCTGAAGAACTACGACAAGGACAACATTCCCCCCAAGGTCATGGCCAAGATCAGGCAGTACGTCAACAGCGGAGAACTCGACCAGAAGAAGCTTCAAAGTGCTTCTAGAGCGGTCTACTCCCTCGGTTCGTGGGTCCACGCAATCGACAAGTATGACTTGGTGATGAAGGACGTGAGACCCAAGCAGGAGAAACTTAAGACTGCGCAGGAGAATTTGGCTCAGGTCCAAGGGACCCTGGACGCAGCCAGGGCTCAGTTGGAGGGAGTCGAATCGAAGATTCAGCTCCTAAATGAGAAGCTGAGGGAGACGGAGAATGAGAGACAGACCATCCAAGACAAGATGAACACCTACTCCCTCCAGCTTGAGCGAGCCAAGAAGCTTCTTTCCGGACTCGGGGGAGAGAGGGATAGGTGGATTGCATGTGCTGCTGACCTCGCAATCCGTTTCCACAACATTGTAGGAGATGTGATCGTGTCAACCTCCATCATCTCTTACCTCGGACCCTTCACCCCCTCCTTCAGGGAGAACGCCATTGCTGAGTGGCTCCGCATGTGTGCATCTGCCTCAATCGCCTGTTCCCCCTCCTACTCACTCGTGAAGACGATGGGAGACCCCGTGAAGGTGAGAGAGTGGGTGCTGGATGGACTGCCGAACGATTCGTTCTCGATCGATAATGCAGTGATCATGGAGTGTGGAAAAAGGAGGTGGCCCCTCATGATCGATCCTCAGGGACAGGCGAACGCTTGGGTCAAGAAAATGTTCAAGGAAAAAGGGTTAAGCATTCTGAAGGCCAACGAGAAGTACCACCGAGCACTCGAGACCGCTGTACAGTTGGGATACCCTTGTCTTCTCGAAGGAATAGGCGAGTACGTGGACCCTTCCCTCGACCCTCTCCTCCAGAAACAGGTCGTGAGAAAGGGAGGAGTTAGAGTAATGCGCTTTGGAGATGAGGAGATCGAGTACTCTGACTCTTTTTCTTTCTTCATGACGACTCCCCTCCGCAACCCCCACTACCTCCCGGAGATTTGCACTCGCGTCACTCTCATCAACTTTGTGATTACCCCCGATGGTCTTCAAGATCAGCTCCTGGGAATTGTCGTAGCGAAGGAGAGACCTGCGCTCGAGCATGACAGAAACATGTTGATCGTTTCCTCGGCCGAGAACAGGAGGAAGCTGAAGGACGTGGAGGACCAGATCCTTGAGGTAATGAAGAACTCGCAGAGCAATATCCTTGAGGACGAGCATGCCATTGATATCCTCGCCAGGAGTAAGATCGTGTCTGATGAGGTCCAAGAGAAGCAGAAAGTTTCTGAGAAGACGGAGAAGGTTATTGAGCGTACGAGATCGGGGTACTCTCCCGTAGCAGCTCATGCGCAGCGCTTATTCTTTTCTGTGTCCGATGTGTCCTCCCTCGACCCCATGTACCAGTTCTCTCTTTCTTGGTTCATCTTCCTGTTCAGGCAATGCATTGCTGATACGGCAGAGGTGAGGGAGGAGGATGAGGATGAGGACATGAGCACTGCTCCTGACGTTGATGCCAGTGCGGAAGAGGAGAAGAACGGACTCGAAGACAGGATCTACGGCCTCAACTCAGCCTTCACTTACGTTGTGTTCTCGAATGTTAGTAGGTCGCTCTTCAATAGGCACCGCCTCGTCTTCTCTTCCTCCCTCTGCGTCAAGCTTTTCCTTACTGGGAGCCTCATCTATCTCCACCCCAGGACTAGCAAGGCTGAGGCTGAGTCCCAGTCTGCCCTTTCCCCCGCTAACGCCTCCTCTGCTCTCCTTTGGCGTTTCATTCTTACTGGAGGAGTGAGTGCTGACTCCAGCATCCCTCCCAACCCCAGCCCCGACTGGATCTCCGAAAGAGCTTGGAGAGAGGTTGCTCTGCTTTCCTCCCAGTTCCCAGAGTTTGCTGGGCTGTGCAAGCACGTGATCGAGAACGTTGTGGAGTGGAAGGAAGCAATGACTAGCGCAGACCCCTTTGCAATCGCCCTGCCCTTCCCCCCAGGAGCTGGGGAGGGAGAGGGACTCGGAGACCTCGAGAGACTGGCGCTGGTGAGAGCGCTGCGAATGGATAAGCTGAGAGTCGGGTTGTCTTGGATGGTGCAGAGGAGGATGGGAAAGAAGTACACTGCCCCCATCCCCTTCGACCTCCACCTCCCCTTCAAGGAATCCGCCCCAGACATCCCCATTCTCTTTGTTCTCTCCGCCGGGTCCGACCCCCAGTCGACGTTCATTTCTTTTGCGAGGGAGATGAAGATGGAAAGCAGTCTCCACTCAATCTCTCTCGGTCAAGGACAGGGCCCTATCGCTGCCTCTGCCATTTACAAGGCTGCTGAGGCAGGGTCTTGGGTAATGCTTCAGAACTGTCACCTTGCTGCCTCTTGGTTGCCTGACTTAGAGAATATCTTCCTCCGCATGAGAGCTGATCCCTCTTCCCTCCACTCCAACTTCCGTTTGTTCCTAACATCGTACCCCACCGCTGACTTCCCCTCTCTCTCGTCGAGAGCTGTATTAAGCTCGTCCAGCAACCTCCCTCCGATGTGAAATCGAATATGCTCGCAACCGTCTCAACCGACCCCTTCACCGACGAGAGCTGGTTCTCCCTCTCTCCCCCGCTGCCGCTAACTCAGCCGCCAACGCTAGTGGGGCAGCTGGACTTCCAGTCGCTCTTAGTGGGTCAAGTGAACAAGTGAAAGACAGAGAAAGGGCTCTTCGTGCGCTCTCGTTCTCTCTCGTTTTCTTCCACGCTCAGATCTTGGAAAGAAGAGACTTTGGTCCTCTCGGTTTCAACATCCCCTACGCCTTCAATTCAAGCGACATGATAATCTCTCTGCGTCAGTTGCACCTCCTCCTCACATCGACTCCCCCGAGGAACCTCTTCCCTTCCCCGCTCTGTTGTACTTGATCGGAGAGTGTAACTATGGAGGAAGAGTGACGGACGATTGGGACAGAAGAACCCTCTGCGCACTGCTGGAGAAGGTCTACTGCCAAGACGTTGTGGATGTAGAGGACTTTGCCCTCTGCAACGATCACTCGTATTACATCCCCTCGTCCTTCGCCATTGTCGAGGACGACAACCTCAACGAACCCGTCGCCAGCGTCTCTGCCCCCAACGCTCCCTCCCCCGTTCCAGGTGCCGCCTCCGCTCCTTCCCCTGCTGCTCCTGTTTCTTCTACTGCTGCTGCCTCCGTCTCCTCCAAGACCTCGATCTCGAAGCAGTTGGTGGAGTATGTCGAGACTCTGCCCAACTTCGCTCCCCCAGAGGTTTTGGGTTCGACAAGAACGCCATCATCACGAGAGATATGCAGTGCAGTCTCGATGTGTTGGAATGTCTTGTGAAGACTAATGAGGGTGTTGGTGGAAGCTCGTCTTCCTCCTCCTCCTCCTCTGAGGGAGATGGAAAGACTCAGATCTTACTTGATATCTGCGCATCGATTCTCTCGAGATTGCCTGAGCAGATGGATATGGGCGTTATTTCTACCAAGTACCCACCTCGCTACGAGGACTCCATGAATACGGTGCTGGTCCAGGAATGCGTTCGCTTCGCTAAGCTCACTCAGAGAATCAGAGAGTCAATGAACAAGCTCCAGAGCTGTCTGAACGGAGATGAGCTCATGTCCGAGACGATGGAAGAGGTCGGAAACGACATCTACATGGGGAAGATTCCCAGGTACTGGCTCCCCGTATCCTACTCTTCTCTTAAGCCCTTCGCTTCTTACATAGACGATCTCATGGAGAGACTCTCCGTCATGAACAGCTGGATCGAAAACGGTCTGCCTGCAGTGACCTGGTTTTCCGGACTCTTCTTCCCTCAGTCCTTCCTCACCGCTTGCCTTCAGAACTACGTTCGCAGACACAAGATTGCGATCGACCAGGTTTCGTTCGATTTCTCCTTCATCAACCCTCCCTCCTCCGTCGAAGAAGAGCCCAAGGAGGGTCCCACTGATGGAGTCTACATCAAGGGACTCTACTTTGAGGCTGCTGCTTGGCTTTCTTCTCATTCAGTCATCTCTGATGCTCCCCCTAACACAACCTTTTCCCCTGCCCCCATCGTCTGGCTTCGCCCAGTCAGAAACGAGGACCTCTCGACCTACAAGAACTACCTCTGTCCCGTGTACAGAGTCAGCTCCAGAAGAGGAACCCTCACAACCACTGGACACTCCACTAACTTCGTCATGGCTATCCGCATCCCCACCAACGACCCTCCTGAGAAGTGGATCTGCAGAGGAGTTGCTCTCCTCACTCAGTTGGACGAGTAGTTCTATTTCACGTTACTATTATTTCACGAATATATTATTGTTACATTCTTTCTTTTTCTTTGTGCTTGTTTTATTTGCGTAATGTTATGTGTTTTTCTTTTTCTGTATTGTATTTCATTGATTTAGATGGTATACGTTTGTGTTTTGATATGTATACCTATTGTCTCTCTATCTTTAGAATTCAGTGTGTGTTTTTCACACCTTTTCTCATGTTGTGTAGTTGTTTTTTAAGATGTGTTACTTCAGCTTGTGTATTCTTTCATGTTTCGTATTTTGTGAATCTTTAATGTTGTCTTTTAAAAAAAAAAAAAAAAAAAAAAAGCAAACGGTTTTGTTTGTTTAAATAATTCATTCTTTAATAAATACTTCACATTAATCATCGAAACTTAATTGTATTTGTTAAATTGCGCAGTGTAGACGGAATACTATGCAGGATGTCGCAAGACTACGTAGCTTAAATTTACTTTTCAAAGTGTATTTGCGTCGAACAAGATCTTCTTTCATCTCTTAAGAAAAAATAGTGAGCAAAAAAAAACGCAGATTTTTGCTAAATGTTTTCAATTAAAATGCATTAATTACCCAATATGCAATCGGACAACAAACAATGATATACAGCGATGTGGTAATAAGCTATGTAAACGGAAACTTGAAAGACAGTAAGTCTCGCAATGCGAAAAGCGGCTTTCATTTTGTTGCGTGCCTAGCAGATATTTGTGAGAATGACATCATCACAGATTTTGTGAAGACTGTAAACTACAATTCGCTGTATAAATAAATTTCGCAAAGGTTGGGTTTAAATAGCCTTATTATCCCACAAAAAACTCTAGATATAAGGCTCAATCTTATGTATCTGTGTTTTTAATGAGTAATACTAATGAAAATGAATATTCAGTGCCAGAACTCGCACTTGAGGTTGAATGTGAGACATCCAACTTGAACATTGACGAGTCAGGTGGAACTCAGAACCCAGTTGATTCTGATGAAGCAGGTGATAAAGATGCCGAGAAGAATCAAGCAGAAGGTGAGATTGCAAACCCTGGCAAGCAGCTGGGTATTGTTTCTGCTACTGCTTTGATTATAAATAGAATGCTTGGAACAGGTGCTTTCGCAACTAGTTCTTTGATCTACACCCTATCAGGGAAATCTGCAGGTCTAGCTCTTATTTTATGGGTTGTGGGAGCCATTATTGCTTTGGCTGGGATGTTCACGTACGCCTCTTTTGGTTCTTTGTTGCCAAAAAATGGAGGAGAAAAGAATTATTTAGAGTATGTTTTCAAGAGGCCGAAGTTCCTTGTCGCATCTATGTACGCGTCATATGTCTTTTTCCTAGGTTGGGCTGCAGGAAACTCGATTAACTGTGCAGCGATGTTGATTGAGACGTTTGGTGGAAGTGTGACAGAGTGGAATCAGCGCCTAATTGGGATAGCGGTGATCACCTTCGCATTCGTGATAAACGGGTGCTTGAAGAAAGTTGGAGTTGTGTTACAGAACATTCTCATGTTTGTTAAGCTCCTTATCGTTCTTTTCATCTCGGTCACCGGAATTATTGCGTTGTGCGGTGGTCTGCCTAGGGTGGCCCCCACTCACAACCTCACCAATGCGTTCGCTACTGCTTCTACAGCTACGCCTTTCGGAGTTGTCTATGCACTGTACAACGTCATTTGGAGCTTCGTCGGGTACTCTAACGTCAACTATGCGTTGGCGGAGGTCAAGAACCCTGTCAAAACTTTGAAGATCGCTGGTCCTCTCTCTGTGATTGGACTCGCGGTCATCTACATTCTCCTCAACATAGCTTACTTTGCTGTTGTCCCAAGCGAGGTGTTGGTATCTTCCAAACTTATCCTCGTCGCAGACTACTTCGACATTGCCTTTGGTTCGAAGTCCAAGAATGTCGCTGCCTTCTTTGTGGCCTTGTCTGCTTTGGGAAATGTGTTGGCTGTGATTTTCAGTCAGGGAAGAATCATCCAGCAGCTAGCTAAGGAGAACGTTCTTCCCCTCTCTTTCTTCTTCTCCTCTTCTCGCCCCTTCAACTCCCCTCTTGCTGGTCTCTTCCAGCATTACATCGTGTGTGTGATCACGATTGTGGCCCCTCCCCCGGAGATGCGTACAATTTCATTCTCAACCTAATCTCCTACCCTATGAATATCATAAATCTCCTCGTAGGGATCGCTCTTCTGTACCTCCAATACAAGCGCTACAAGAAAGAGATTGAGTTCAACCCTCCGATTGATGTCCACTTCTCAATCGTGTTGTTCTTCACGATATCTTGTTTGTACCTTGTGATCGCCCCTTACATCCCCCCCACGAATGAGGTCACAGTGTATGACTCCCTTCCCTACTACATCCACTGCGTTGTTGCATGGGGAATCTTCGCCATCGGGGCCTTGTATTGGTGGGGATGGAGCCTTTTCATGCCATGGTGGTCTGGGTACATCCTCAAAGAGGAGAGAGTCACTGACGAAGAGGGAGACGAACGTGTTACCTTTGAAAAGCTATACTATGAACATGGGGGTGCATTCGAAGCCATTAAGAATAAGTTTAGGGCAAATGATGGCAGTGTCATTGACCAGTCTCCCTCCCAATCCCCCTCTCACAAGGGAGAAAGAGGAAAAGACTGCGAAGGATATATCGAAGAAAGGTTTGACCTCAACGAAGGAGGTGAGAAGCTCGATGAAGAGACGAGTTTGGGGTCAGGGGATGGGGAAGGAAGTCCAAACAACAAGCAGGAGTGGGTTGAGATGTCAATTAGAAAGAATCGTCATGTTGGCGAATAGAACTCTCTCAATGCCATGAGACAAGCGTCTATCTTTTTGTTAGTTTTATTATAATTCAAACTGAGTGTTTCTTTCCTGTTCTCTCAGTACTCTTTTTTTCTGTCTCAATCTTTCATCTCATTTTCTGTTTGCATATTTTCTGTTCGTACGCTACTTCACTATAGTGTCTGCTTTGTAGGGTAATTTTTTGGTGTGGGTCTGAATTGTATCATCAGTGCTGGCATGTTATTGTAATATCTTGTACGCAAGCATATGTATATGTTTATATATACATCACGTTGCATAACTAGTCGCGACTGGCCCATCTATTCTCTGTCTTGTTATTGACTCTCCACATGTTTCGTATTTGATTTTTGTTTTTCGTTATATTCTCAAGTTTCATCTACACTATAAGTGATTGTCGTGTGTTTTCTTCTTAACTTGACTTATGTGTTGATTTCATTACTCTAATGTGAGTTTCATGTTACTGTACATGTTAAGCTCAATGTGTATTTCTGTTCTCTTTCTTTTTTTATCGATACTAAGATGATATTTAATATCAAAACTGTGTGTGTGTGTGTGTGTGTGTGTGTGTGTGTGTGTGTATTCTTACTTACCATGAGAGCGTGCATCGTAGGACAGTTCATTATTTGTAATCTTACTGTTCCCTATCATCCCACACTACTTGTTCTTTATTAGATATTGAACCTCTTCCTCTCTTCACGCTTACACTGCTCATGGCCACTTCTCGGTAACCGAACACCCTCATCATATCCTGGTCGGTTAGAAGTATTAAAAATGTTTGTTTGACTTTGCACAAGTTGGGCGTATCTTCTAACGTGGTTCTTCTAGTTTACTGTTGTTTTTTATCTACCGTTCATTGAAAAAAAGTCGGATTACGCAATCATGCCGGAAAGACTGAATATCTATATTAACGTGTATATGTTAGCTGGTGCAGATAGTCTAATAATGGAATGGTAGGTGTACATAGAAATAAACGGTTGGATGTGTACAGATGGGGCATAGAGGAGGCGTGTTTAATAAAAAAAAACCTGTCAACTACAGTGTGTGCCACACACTGTGTACTCCTTGAATTGGAATCTCAAAGAACATCTAATTGAAAGTCGGAATGAATATTTACTCGGTAAAAGTGTATAAGCGGTTTGTTGTTGAATAGTAATATTAATTTGTCTGTTGTGTAGATAGGTGTGTATTTGAGACAAAGTTGTCTCAACAATATCCGGCTCAAATTGCTCCTGATCATGCAATGTACGACGTGCATGCAAATGTGTTGGCCTATTTTAGGAACTCGGTCAACATAGAAAAAACATGTGTTTTAAATGTATGTGTAATCGTTCATATACAAACAACAGTATGCGGTATATAAACAATACATTATTAAATAGTGAAGTTTGAATGGGTTGTGGAGATTCTTGTAGTCGTCTAAATATAGACAAGTAGTTCGAAATAAATAAAACACTTAGCAAATACAAATACTTTAAAGCATTCAGATATATTTTATACTACTCGGGTGTGTTTGCTTATTATCTGTGAGCGGTAAATAAGGCCCTTTACGTTGATTAAAAAAATATACTAAAAATATCACGCATGTGTAGGAAATATGAACGGTTATTCTCCAGAACTCAAGATGACTTGTTTTTGACCTAATTAGGATAATATTTTCATTAAAATATTAAACAAAATGGCTGCTCTTTCTGACATTGGTCTTTACGGTGTAAGTACTGCATATATCCCTGATATATGATTCGATATTTCTCGGAAATATATTGCGTGTTTAATCGATCTATAGTTCCGTTTTGTGCTTTTCAATCGCACTTGTAAGCACAGGTAATACTGACTTATGTGATACGGTTTCTTGTTTTTTTAGTTGGGTGTGATGGGAGAGAACCTCTCCTTCAACATTGCTAGCAGAGGCTTCAAGATCTCTGTGTGCAACAGGTATGTTAAGTTCATATATGTTTGATGTCAACTTTTCCCGGTTTTTAACTTGGACCGCATGTTGCAAACTTTCCTAGTTTTTAACTTGCCCATGTACTGCAAGCGAATTTCTTACCTGTTGATATGTGTTATTTTATGTGTGTGTCTATTTCTTCGTGTAAGCACTTTGGAATTGCAGATCTCCCAACAGAGTTGACAATGCTCTTATCCACGCTAAGGAGCAGGGTCTCGAGAACTTTGTGGAGGGACACAAGGACGTTCAGTCCTTCGTTGCCTCTCTCAAGGCTCCCCGCTCTGTGATCATCCTCGTCAACGCTGGAAAGCCCGTGGATGACACCATTGAGCTTCTCTCCAACTACCTTGAGGAGGGAGACTCTATCATTGATGGAGGAAACGAGTGGTGGGAGAACACCGAGAGACGTCGTGTTGCTCTTCTCCCCAAGAAGATCCACTATGTCGGAATGGGAGTAAGTGGAGGAGAGGAGGGAGCTCGCTTCGGACCCTCGTTGATGCCCGGAGGAGACAAGGAGGCTATTGGACGCATCCAGAACATTCTTGACAAGATCGCTGCCAACGTGAACAACGAGCCCTGTGTCACCTACATCGGACCTGGAGGAGCTGGAAACTACGTCAAGATGGTTCACAACGGAATCGAGTACGGAGACATGCAGGTAAGTTACCGTTGAATACAGTGCTTATGCCGAATATATCTACGATTTTTTTATTTGTGTGGCGTATATGCATGCATCTACGTGTTGTTTTTTAGCCCTGCTTATGAAATATTTTTTTTTCGCATATTTGTTTAGTTGATTGCTGAGGCCTACGACATCCTCGGAGCTGTCGGAGGATTCAAGAACGAGGACCTCCACAAGACCTTCAACGAGTGGAACCAGGGAGTTCTCCAGTCTTACCTCATTGAAATTACCAAGGACATTTTCAGCGTCAAGAGCGACGAATACGATGGATTCGTTGTTGACAAGATTCTCGACAAGACTGGAATGAAGGGAACCGGTAAGTATTCCTAAGTGCACCGCTCTACATATTTTTGTCTTCATACATTCACATGTATGAGCATGGCTGACAGTTGTGTGTACTTCGTACTTTATCTCTTAATGAACAGGAACCTGGACTGTCGCTGACGGAGCCAAGCAGGGAGTCCCCATCCCTACCATTGCTGCTGCTCTCACTGCTCGTCAGCTCTCCGGACTCTTGGAGCAGCGTAAGAAGGCCTCCACCATCCTTCCCCCTCCTTCTTCTGAGTCTGTTGTTGCTCAGTGGTACAAGGATGGAAAGTACAACTTGGCTCAGGATGTCCACGATGCTCTTTACGCCTCCAAGATCTGCTCCTATGCTCAGGGTTAGTTATATCGTTTGTTTCAAGCCTTATTGTGTCATTATGAACGAGCTCGTTATTTATTTTGTTGGATATTCTCTTTGTCTAACCATGCATATTATGTTTGGTCATGTACGTGTGTATTTTTCTCTTTGTCATCCTTTTATCTACAGGACTTTCGTTAATCAAGACTGTGAGTGATGAGAACAATTGGGACGTGAACCTCGGAAAGATTGCTTCCATCTGGCGTGGAGGATGTATCATCCGCGCTGTCTTCCTTGACCGCATCACCGAGTCCTTCGTCGCTGAGCCTGAGCTACCAACCTCCTCCTCGCCCCCTTCTTCACTGAGGAGATCAACAAGCGCATTGGAGCTCTCCGTCGCGTTGTCATGCTCGGAGCTGACACCGGAATCTCCCTCCCTGCGTTCTCCAACTCTCTCGCCTACTACGACATGTACCGTCGTGCCCGTCTCCCTGCCAACCTTACTCAGGCTCAGCGTGACTACTTCGGAGCTCACACCTTCCAGCGTGTGGACAAGGAAGGAGCTTTCCACATTGACTGGATCTCATCTGCTAAGAAGGCCCAGAACAACTAAGTGATTCACATGTGAAGATTTTTTGTTCGCACTTCGGTCTGGTTATTTACATAAATATATATGATTTAATGGTGCCCATTATGAGCGTCCCTGGCTGCATGAATATCATCGTCTAGATATCTTCATCGCTGTTGTTTCTTGTTTTTTGTTCTGAATGATTGCCTATGAATTATATTATGTCTGATTGTAATTAAATAAAAAAAAACTGTTGGCCAATATGACGACGGATTATGTGTTTTTATAATGTTTGCTTAGTAGCCACCTACCTTTCGCGTACGAGCATGAATCTTTTTCGTGGGTATTCGAAAGGCGTACGACGTAGTCCCTTGGAGCCTTCTCCTTCGCAAGCTAGTCAACCATTTGGGAAAGGAAGGATTGATGCATTTCCTTGATTATCATGCCGGTACCTTTCAAGTTTCGCGGTGCAGTGTGTCCAGTGGTGCAGTATGGATTGGGGGTGTTCCTTTTGTCTATGCGCTCCAGGGATGCAGTGGACCGTATCTACGGAAAGATCTTGAAGGAAATGACGGGGCTCAAGTCTAGTGCAGTGAGTAGGTTGGCACTCTTTAGTGCCTTCCGTCATATGCCAGCGGAGATTCGGGCCTACTTCCTGTCTGTGTGTATGCGGGTACCGGTGTGGAACAGGTGGCTGAAGGAAGAGGGGGAGTGGTGGCAAACACAGATCCGAACTAGATATTTGCATTTGAAGAAGAAGTACGTGACGAGGGAGGATATTCCGGAATTGGTCCAGGGCGGATGGTTCTGGGCTATGATCCGAAGAATTCCGGGAGAGCTGATGAAGGAGAAGAAGGCGCGAGTGAAGGAGCAGTGTTTTTCTTTCTCAAATTGTTGATCGCGAAGGAAAAGTCCAAGTTCACGTCTTTGGCCAAGTGGTGTTCACTGGGAGTTCCCTCTGGATACCAGTGGCTGAAGAAGTATGAATCTATGTTTCCTGGAGACTGTAAGATATTCCCGAATTTGTTGTGGATCAGTACTGGGTGCAGGGGTGTTCTGAGGAGAATCAAGATAGTGACATTCTCATCCATCGATGCCAGCAAGTGCATTTACTGCGAGTCGGAGATGATTCCTGACGAGTGGAACCACGTGGTGTGCGAGTGTCTGCTATCCCCCTTTCAGAATATCCCCATCGCATCTCGGAGATCCCTCACCTCGGGACGTCTCACAGTGCTCATGGAGGTTGAGACTCTTAAGCTGGCTCGTGCGGCTAACGTCCATCTCCAACGTGTATGGACAATTTGTAAAGAAAATCGTGTGAGGAGGGCTACCGGGTTGGTGATTGACGAGAGTGGAGACAACGACGGTGGAGATGGCGGTGGTGGCTTCGGCAATGGTGTCTTCGGCGAGGTTGCCTTGGGTGGTGCTTCGAGACCTGGGATAGATCAGGTTAGTTCTGAGGAGGCATTGGGGGTTTCCTCCCTGATTGTATTTGCCCAGGAGAGGAACTCATTATCTTTTCTTCCAGCCCCTGATGCTCCTCAATTGGCGCAGGGGGAGGAGTCAGTCTGCGAGACCTCATCCATGTTGCATGGTTGTCCCATAGTAGAAGAGGTGGGGGATGACTGTATCGCAGAGGCGCCTCTCTCTGTGCCTTCTATCCAATTGGCTGATGAGCTTCCTCTTATGGAACTGGATGGTGTAGGAGTGGAGAGTGAGGTGGTGGTGAGAGAAGGTTTTGCTGAGGGAGCTGAGCGTTCGACGGATAGCGTGCGATACCGCATTCCAAGGAAAAAACGGTCGAGTAGAGAAGTAGAGAGGGAGGAAGAGAGAGAAGTGAAGCGGAGACGTGACTCATAGAGCTTGTTTTGTTTGTTTGTTTCATTTGATATGTTTTGTTTGTTCGTTTGCACCTTTGATTTGTTCTATGAGAGTTTTTTTTAATATTTTTTGCGTAAATGTTTTGCTTGCCTGTGTACCTGCGTGCCTCTCATAGTTGCATCCTTTTCTTCTAGCCTACTTTTGTTGTAAATACGTAATTTGTGTTTGTTAGTTTGCTTTGGAGGTTTTCCTCCCTATCTTTCCAACCAAAGGATGGGTTCTTTTGTGCATTTGTACTACCCACCTGCGTATCTTTAATTCTCCTTCACGACTGATCTTTATATTTCTGGGAAACTTTACTCTAACGTTAATATGTGTCCCCATGTTCTATGTTTAGGATATGCACGTATGTTATGTTTGTATGTGTTTGCTTGTTTGTGATAATCACAAGAACTACGGCTCAAATCTTACACAAGAAGTGAACTATTTTTTTACAACCCTAATGAACAATAGTAGGGGTATTGTTCGAACCATATGCATTAGGAGTTGAAGAGAAGGATACCACATTTTCCCTTTGGGTAATTGCCTCTTTTCGTGTGTTTTGGCCTACCAATGCTACTCCCAATCCTTTATTCTTTTTAGGGGGTCATTGAATGGTGATGTCATTGAGGCCTCTTTAATCGTCTATCTCTTTATTAATAAACTATCACTGTGACGATGTGATACATAAATAGAGAAAAAGGTAGTAGTAGACACGACGTATTACTAATGCAATAATGGTAAAAGAGTCTTGAAGTAATTAATTTTGCAACTTTACAGGGAAATTGGGTTAAGCTTTGCAATTTGCGGGCAAAAAAGAGGCTTTCCAAAATGAGATCTTTATAATCTACGCGTGTATATATATATGTGTCTATCGACAATTTCTTTTGTAAGTATATGTTAATATTTAGATATCGTACATATTCTAATATATATACTATATTGTGGGAGCAATACATAATTCCATTCAAATTTAATGGAGTTATATTTCTCTAAAACCCGTTGAGAAGTGTAACCATCCCTCAGAAATGGCACGTGTACAGTTGGATACGAGAAAATGAGACGATGAAGCTGAGATGAAACTGAGGAAAAATATGATTCTGTAACGTGATTTGATCTGCTGCTGGCTCACATTCATAATACGCACGCATTTCTCATTTTGAAGACTGTGGCGTCCCAAAGTGGGAGGTTTAAAGTGAACATATCTAAATGGTGACCTTCAATAAATATATACACCGTTTACGTGATGTTATACGATGAAGCATGTATGCGTGTGCGGGGAGGAGGGAACTAGGAGTCAAATAAGCTGTCTTTAAATTAGGAATACCAGTTACTGAGCATTTCTCGTATAACAGCATTACAGAAAAAATATTTTTAGTACTGAATAGAATGCGGTGTCCTACAAATTTATGTCTCGACAGTTTAGTACGTTCTTTTAACGTCTCGAAGAGTATCATGTGTATTATGAACTAGTGTGAAGGAAAATATATGATAATTCCCGTTAATTAATTTGAGTTAAAATGGCGATGTAATCGTTTCTTATTTTTATTTTTTATTTTATTTTTACTTCAGCTTTTATTTTTATTTTTAATGTGTTTGTGCTAGTAGTGCAGGGGATGGCTAATTGGCATCAGAGAGGACTGGCGTGCCTGCTTTTACTGGTATACCTGACAGCAATGGCTCAAGTGAATGTGATAGGTACAGACGACCAAGTGTACAGCATCCCAACAGTAGAAATGTTGGCCGCTGTAGACACGAGCACCAACGAGTTCCTTCTATCCTACATTCCACTCGTTCAGTGGAAACCACAAGTTTACCAAGGAGACATGATGGTGCTTGCAAGTTCAGAGATCGGAGAGTTTTCCTCTGCGACATGCATATTTGAAAACACGGTAAACCTTACAAATTTCCCACTGCAGATTGACGCAACTAGTGATCAAGCATCATTCATTGTCCCCGTGAACGCAACTGTGGACAGCGATAGATATTCTATCTACTGCAACAACGTAAACTATACTGGGAAGAACATCCCCGCAACCGGGACAAATCTTACGGGCGCCTTCTATACGCTAAGTCACAGCAGTGGATACACAGAGAAGAGTCACGCTTCCAACACGATAGCAGTGGATAACCCGAACGCGGGGGTTGCGGCGACCGCCATTGCAAGTACTACTATCGAGAGAGAAGATCAAGTCACCGGTACGAACAAGGGGTACGTGTGGTTCGACAACGGGGTCTCCGCGAAGCCAGGCTTGATGATAACGTCCATACTGATCGGAAAGTCCAAGCTCTTCTACGGCTACAATGGAGACTGCACAATCTACCTCACGAACAACAGAGTGCTCGGATCGTCCACTGATATCACCATCCAAAGAGGGAACTCGGGAAGTTCGTACGTACTCGCGACGCAGAACCTTCCCACCTCGTCATCATTTGCGGTTGTGTGCGTCAACATGGAGCCCTACCCCTCTACAATGGATAGATACATGACCTTCACCAACAACAGAATCCAGGTTGACATCCGCTTCAACGACAGCACAGAAATAGTCGTCTCGGTAGCTCAAGAATCGTCTTCTCTGCTGATGCCCATCCAACACAACTCAGGATCCTTAACATACACAAACCCTTTCGCAGGAGAGATGTCGGGATTCACCATTGAGAGTAACTCGTGGGACTACGTTCACTCAATGGACTTCAGCTCGTTAATCCCAGGTATCATAAGTACTGGGTTCACAACGGACGGAAGGTCCCTGGAGCCAGGAGACATTGCAGAGGGGTATACAGTGACCTACATGGCTGGGTGGGTTCCGACTGGGCATCCCGGTCCTTGGCCTGCCTATGTCAAAAGTCGCCAGTTATTACGCTCCATCAACGCCTCTAACGGAGTGCAATGGATCGGTCCTATTTCTCCCGACGCTGACGACAAGAATAGCATGGCAACTGATCAGAGTACTCTGTACTTCGGAAACATAACGTCGGCATTATAACGTACCGGATGCACTTCAACCTTAGCGGGTTCTCCGCTCGAATCAGCGTTTATCTCGGGTGTCATATCAGTGTGATGACTATTTCAGTGAGATGAGATTGAACGATGTGGTCGCTTTTCAGGGAAGCCCTCAGAGTGCCTACGATGTGGGGCTCCTTCAACTTATCATATGGATTCGTTGATGGTTTGAACACCTTCGAGTTGGACGTCAACAATTCATGCGCCCGACTGAGACCGGATTCCTGTAAGAGTCAATGCTTATATGCAACGTGCACTTCATTTGTCGAGTCACGTTGTATATCCTCTTCTTCGAAGCACAGTGTTTGCTTGTCCTGAACGCTAATCTACTTCCGTATATGAACCTTTAAAATATGCTTCCAAACCCTAGCTTTGAATGGAATGGCACTGCAGCTGAAACCGACGTATCCAGAGTGGCTTCATACTTCTACATCGGTCTCTTCCTCCCTCTTTGGTGGCCCGAAATGTCTCAAATTCTCGGGTGCAGCTTCTCTGCTCAATATAACGGAGAATCTCTGTTCTCTGACCTGGATGTTGACATGTACTACAGTGAGGCGGCTACGGTTGACTACGGATACGGGAAGTTGTTATACGTTCAACCGGATATGGGGTACAATAAATATCTTCAAGAGGGTGCGGTTAATACTGCCAATCTTAGTTTGACTTGTCCCACTGGATTGGTTGTACCTCTCATCAACCCAGACACGATCGCTCTCAACAGTGAGCTCCAGCTTTCCTCCTTGTCCCTACTCAGCATTCCTTACAGTGTAATGACAGACATCTATCCGAGAATGGCGAACTTCACTCCCATCATCATTTGGAGCAGAGGCGAATCGGAAAGAGTTGCAATCCAGCTGCAGACTGTGTTGAACATTAACGCAGTCACTGTTGGAAACATCTACTCCTTTGAGTCAATTGAGTCTCAGGAATCCTTTGACTTTTCTTCCGTAAACTGCTCCGCCCTAGCCCCAGGTATTTCGATTACCTCCTCGTCTATATCTAGCTCCAAAATAACGGTGCAGGTTTCTTCCGTCAGCTCGAGTTCTCTGAACAACAAGGCCCTCTCTATTATCTGTAGAAATGTACACTACTCCTCGGTCAGTTCTTTTAGCCGAGGCAACTTGCCAGATATGAAAGCAACGTATTCAGCCATCAACGGTACACTGTTGGAATTCATGTATTCCAACGCTACACTCGCAAACTGCACATTCGCAAAAACATCATCTGAAATCTATAGTCATATCCCTACTAGATTGAACGTCTTACCAAAAGGTATGGTGTTAACAAATATGGAATGTTAAATATGATATTCTAGGTAATAACCTCATTCATGTCTGTTTACTACGTAGTGTATGTGCATGCCATTTTCCTTTTGTTTGTTTTATCGCTTCGTGACTTTTAGTCTATTAGAACCTAGCGTTCGTTACTTTTTTCTTGTTGCATATTGTTTGTGTTGATGTGTGCTTATTTTTGTATTTTTGATTCATTTCTTTTCTTTTAGTATTTTTATTTTTATGTTCAATGGTTCATGTGCATATGCTTTTCTTTTTTTGCTCTTCCCGGGACGACTTTATTTTTTACATTATACGTGTGTTCCCTTTTGTTTTTCTTTGTTTGTTTATTGTTTGTTTTCGGTTTGTTTTTTCTTCAGCATGCAAAGGATTCTTGTGTCATCAATTTTGTTTACAATTCTGATTTGATTGGATAAAAAAATTGTTTGACGTATGAATGATCATACACCTGTTGTTTGTCCTGGAAAGTATTCGATGTTGAAATGCATGTCGGTATGTGTGGAAGCGCTACTGTTTGATTGTGTGTGAATGTTGTTTATTTCCAGCAAAAACTTAGCAGTAAACGCGTACATGTATCTTACTGTCTTGTATCGAATTAACAGCAGCACGTGCCCCCTCTGTCAAGCCGGCTACTATGTGCATGCGCTCTAATTCCTGTTTGTCTTCTCAGTTTCCATGTGCTTGCGCATGTGTCCATCTTTCTTTTTCTTTTTTCTGCACAAAGCCTTTGTTCCTTTCTGATATCTCACCGCCTCCTCCGCTACTTCTTTCGAAGATGATTCAGCATATAACACTTGATGCGCAGTTCTGAGCCCACCTGTCGTTGGCTAATGATCACAATTGTCGATCGCAATTGGATGCACTCGCGCCCACGAGGTTCTCACATGCACTGTCGTTGCCTTATCTCCCAAACACGACTGTGACGTTCTAATCGATCTCTTAAGTTTCTCTCCTAGCCGGTGAACGTAAAGAATACTCAATTAATGAAGTATGGGGCGGTGTAAGGCTACTCGCCTCTTCCCTCCCACCATAAGTGCAAGCGCTTCATCCCTACTTTGATTTAACAATACTTCTGCGGTCTGCACTGAGGGTCCTCTACGCAGTTAGACTCAGATCTTATATCTCGAGTGATCATCCACCGCCACCACGACGTATTCGATTTGTTCCTCCTTACCCCTTCTGTACACTCACTGCAGGACCTTTGAAATCCCCAAATACTCTCCCCATATGACTTTGACTCATACCGAAGGACAGGGGAGGATGTGGCCTACGGTGGAGCGGTTTGCTCACCGCCATTTTCCTAAATAATCATAAGCTCTTCTTCATCGTCTTCCTCTTCCTCATCCCTTGTACCTCTCCTACGGCCATCACCTCCCTCAGCCCCAGAGTATGGCACTCACCCTCGACAACGAGTCAGCTAGTGCGTTCTCTTTTCGTAGTAAGAGGATCACCGACATGCAGAGCTCTCCAACCTCCAATGACTATCTATCCATTACAGAGTCTTTCTTCATCGCGCTTGTTCCAATAATGATTTTATTTTCCTCTGCCCAATTTAAGCGTCGCCCCAAATGGAGTGGACACTAACGCGTGTGCTTGCTGGGGTGAAGAAGAGGCGGAGAAGTGTTGGGTGACAGTGAAGGACTGGACGGTCAAGAGAGGGATGGAAATGACTGCGAAGAAACGTGTGATGATGAGGGTAAGAGGGAGCCTGAAGAGTGGGGTGTGGGCAACCAGAGGGTCTACCCGTGGGAGGGCGACACTGTCCCTCGGGAGGATCATTTTGTTTACTTTGGGGTGGAGGTTGAATCGGGATAGATAGGGAAGAGGACATTTCCATCGAGATTGGAGAAGATGAAGAAGGCGATAACGGCGAACAACAATATCATTCTGTGCTCCGACAAGGCTGCTAGTACTCGTATGGTTTTGGGCAGGTCAATTCTACGCTTTCTAGTTCTATCGTTAGAATCAGCCATATTTATTGCTTAATATTTCGGTATGTATTTCATCTCACTATTTAGTGTTGCTTACCTTCAAAAATGTCTTTTACTAGTAATATCTAATGTGACTAAGGTTAGAATGAGTATTCCCGTATTGGGCGTGATGGCGAGCAATACCAAGTATTGCGTAGACATCTTTATTTAATCTTTGCGTTATATAGCGTTTGAAATCTTATCGTAGTTATCAGGAAGTAAGGGTCCAACATGGCTTACAATAATCCATTACTCTTCGTTAGAAGATTCTCCTTAAGTGGGAATTTAACCCTTTAAAAGTAGGCTCCTGACGTCGTTTTTATTTTTAAGTTGTGTTTAGTTTGTTTCTATTTGATGTTTTGAGTAGTGTTCGTTGTGAGATTTTTTTGTTTTTCTTTAAATGTCAGTAGTAAGGAAAAAAGGGAAAAAAAAAAAAAAAGAGTAAAAAAAAGAAAAAAAAAAGTAAAAAAAAAAAGTAAAAAAAAGAGTAAAGAAAAGAGTAAAAAAAAGAGTAAAAAAAAGAGTAAAAAAAGGGTAAAAAATATATACATGGGCCGTTGATGGCCCATAAAGTGAACTCGATATTACAAGCTATAATAGGTGAGGAGGTAAGCGCAGACCACTGGTGTGAAACACAAAGAATGCGGGGGGTATAGCTATGAGTTATGCATGCATTAGGGCAAATTAGCTAGCTATATGCGCCAAGCGGAAACATGAACAAAGAGATATTAATAAAAAGGTAAAAACGAAAGCAAAGAAAATAAGCAACACTGAAAATACGTATAGTTAATCGAAATATACAGAAAAATGGAATGCAGATGCAGGATACGGAACTAATAGCAAACAGCAATAAGGAGCAAGCTGTAGTAAAGACGTATTCTAGGAGATTGTGTTTGGATATACTGAAATAATCAATTGACTTGACTAACAACATCCGGACTCTAGACACTGTTTTTTGGCGCTGTTCCTTATCTGAGTAGTCAGTGAAGACTATCACAGAAATAAAAAGGAGCCAAATAAGAACCGGGAAAAACAACAACCAGATGATGAGCACGCTAGCAAAAGAACACGAATGCACACGCAAACTCAAACAATGCATGGGCTTGGGGATCAGATCCTGTTACCCTACTTTGAGATCGGATTAGTTTACCTTACTTCCAACGAATCTAACCAACAAAGTTGGTTGATTCATCTTTTTCTTTTTTTTTTTTGAATTAAAGCATGACCAGTTATTAACAAACAAATGTATAAAATACGCAAACAATGGGATTGAAAAGGTGCAACTGGAAATCAGCTAGCAATGAGGAAAAAAATGATGAAACAAGAGACGAACAAAAAGCAGCTAGAGCTAAGGATATCCAAGGTAAGGAAAGAGAAAAGAAAAGAAGAGAAAAGAAAAGAAGAAAAGGGAAAGAAAAGAAAATGGCGAGGAACTAAAAAGAAAAATACACGTTAAGAAGTATAACGTGGGGTATAGCGTGAAGTACTACATAATATTGCAAAGCACTCTACGTTAGAAGACAGAGAGAAATACGTATTGTGATATACTCGAAACGATTGCACTGGACTGGGGGGAAGGGATCGATCCTCCAGCTAATGAAGTCACATGTTAGTGAAGAATGATTAATAAGAACAAGAATAAAATGATATAGTCGTGAACGAAGGAACGAACGCAATAGGGCGTGTGCATCAACAGGTGTATCATACATATATAAATGAACAGTATATAGAGACAATTACAATATATATACGCATGCACGCTTTGTAAATGCATGTGAGTAAAATAAGCATATATAGAATAATAATATACATATATAGAATATGCGTGGATGATGCCTCTATAAGCTCCGCACCAAGGAAAAGATGAGGAAGAAAAGGAAGAAAAGAAGCAAACGAAAAGATTCAAGGGTAAAATATGTGAAAAACATAGCGAGGCTAGGCTCAATAAGAAGAGGAGACTGTCCGTCCAAAACTGACAGAAAAATGAGAAATTTGACTAGACGGAGATACGCAGTTAGCTGAGGGACGAGCGTCGCTCTCATCGTCTAAAGATAAGGGTGAGGAAATGGGGGTTGATGGCGAAGAGAGAGAGAGTGGGGAACGAGAAATGGAAGCAGAAGAGGAAGGGTAGAGTAGAGCATCTGATTGAGACAATGCCCTATGGTGGCGAGAGGTAGAACGAAAGGTAAGTGGGGAAGACGGAGCACAGAGCGTGAGGCCAGGGACACAGCCAACCCGCTGGGAAGGAACTGTAGCGGTCGGAGTCTTTGTTGCCAAGGGGGTATGCGCATTTAAATTATCAAGTATGTTTTTGAAGGCAGAGTCGGACCTATTCCTCTCCAAGCACTGTCTCTTTTCGGTCCTGCCTATCCTACCATCATCATCTACCTCTGTGTACGCCCCTCCGCGATCCTTCTCTCCCCTTCTGGTTCCCATCTCTTTTCTCCTCGCCTCCCTTCTTTCGTCTAGATAGCCGCAACCGATAGAACGCGGCTGAATAGCGAGTGAAGTAGCTGAGGAAGATCTGACAATAGGGCATGTAACGGTACGAGAGGAGGCGGGGTGGCATACAACAAGAGGAACCGCAGGACTAGAAGTACTGGGTAGGGTGTAGCTCAAGGGTGAATGTGGAGATGTCTCAGAACTAGAACCAAGGACAACGGAGGCACCGGAATTAGTAGCAACAGAAGGAGGAGAAGGCAAAGGAGAAAGGGATGAGGAAGGGGGAGAGGAAGAGGAAGGGGGAGAGGAAGAGGAAGGAGGAGAGGAAGAGGAAGAGGAAGGGGAAGAGGACGAAGGGGGAGAGGAAGAAGGGGAAGAGGAAGAAGGGGAAGAGGAAGAAGGAGAAGAGGAAGAAGGGGAAGAGGAAGAAGGGGAAGACGAAGAAGGGGAAGAGGAAGAAGGGGAAGAGGAAGAAGGGGAAGAGGAAGAAGGGGAAGAGGAAGGGGAAGGGGAAGGGGAAGAAGAAGAGGAAGGGGAAGGGGAAGAAGAAGAGGAAGGGGGAAGGGGAAGAAGAAGAGGAAGGGGAAGGGGAAGAAGAAGAGGAAGGGGAAGGGGAAGAAGAAGAGGAAGGGGAAGGGGAAGAAGAAGAGGAAGGGGAAGGGGAAGAAGAAGAGGAAGGGGAAGGGGAAGAAGAAGAGGAAGGGGAAGGGGAAGAAGAAGAGGAAGGGGAAGGGGAAGGGGAAGAAGAGGAAGGGGAAGGGGAAGAGGAAGGAGAAGGGGAAGAGGAAGGAGAAGCGGAAGAGGAAGGAGAAAGGGGGGAAGATGAGAAGAGGAAGGAGGAGAGGAATGAGAAGAAGCGGAAGGAGGAGAAGAAAAGAAGGGGAAGCGAATACTTCCCATATCCCGCCTTGCTGTTGCTCCCGTCCTCAGATAGAGCACTTCGCAGCAGGTTCTTCATCGCATCGTAGTTCGGCCTCTCCTGAAAAGCCAGGCCCTTCACCATATAAGCCATCTTTACGAACTGCGGAGGCATTCCCCGGAATAAAACTTCAGGTGACGTGGCCTCTTTCATTTCCATCACTAGCCTCAGTTTCTCTTCCTTCAACTCCTTCGCTGTCGCAACCACCCTTGTCGAGTGAACGGGAGCGTTTGAAGCGCTCTCCTTGTTCTCCGTTAATACCCCCTGTATTTCCTCCTTTGGCTTCACCACTAATCCCTGCCAGGGGAGTTTTCCGTTGAACAGATACGCCATCACGTACAAACAACTCTCCATGTCGTCCTTCCTGCTCTGTTGCATGCACTTGTGCGCTGCGAGACAAGCGAAGCGAGGTGTCCCGACCATGGAAGCTGGTTTCTCTGCAATGTGTTTTCCCTCTTGAGTTATGAAGCTTTCGGTCAATCCGAAGTCTATCAAGCAGAGCGAGGAGTCTTCGCTATGGCCCAACATCAAGTTATCGGGCTTTATGTCTCTGTGAATCAGACCCACTCTGTGCAACTCTTCAACCGCTGATATCAAGTCAATGGAAAGCTTTATCACCGAAGACAAAGGAAGACGGTGATGTTCCCCAGGACGAAAACTCACCAAACTCTCCACTGTACATTTGAGTAACTGAAGCAAGCAAAGCAATGTCAACGCAACATAGCAACATCGAAGAAGTGTGGAAATCATGTGGAAGAGATATAAGATGTAAGACAGTTACTTATGGTGGTACATCAGTGTATGCGTGTTCCGTATATTTTAAATCACTACGACCTACCTCCATGATAAGAACGTTGTATTTTGGCAGTTTTACGTATAGTTTCACCTTGGGGAAACCAGGTTTCGAACGTAAATACAAGTAAACTCGTGATTCATTATCCAAATAGCTCCGATTACTCCTTGTCTCCTGTGTGTTATCCGCCAATGAGTATGCATACGTACATGGGATATGAAAAAAGTAAGGAAAAAACAGGAAATTCACGTTTCAAAAGGATCACGTAAACTCAGGAAAATATGATATTGAACTTACAACTTTGATAGCTACACGCTCTCCTGTCCGTACATGTAACCCCATGTAAATCTCGCCAAAAGAACCTTTTCCTATTCTGTTAAGAACTTTGTAATCACTTCGTATATGATATGAACGAATATCAGACATAGCAATGGGTAGTGTAAGCGTGTATTGGAAATCAAGCTGAGGGAGAAAAAGATTCATCTGAAGACAGTAATAAAAAAAAAAAAAGAGTCTTACCTAGTAATGTATGGACATTCTGTTCCAAAATCAGAATGCGTCATAGCGGATGTAATAGTATCTATGTGTTGCATTTCTAGAAAGCTTTTTAAATGACTTGCTACCGATTTCGCCAGATCAGAAAAATATCTTATATATTCATTTATATATGTCCTATGCAAGCTGTCGCTGGGTATATATTATGAATAATTCCGCCACCGTTCATTTCTATATTTCTCTATATTTCACGTAAATGTACTTTTGTAATGCAGTCTTCACGAATAGTGATTGAAAGCTGTATCTCAATATTTCTTTCTTTTTTCTCTAAAATTTACAAGAGTACAACAAGAGTTAGACAAATGCATCAGAGTTGTGAATCAGGGTAATTTTGTTATCTTTGCTTCGTTGGGGGTACTTTTTGTGGCAAAACTTTAGTTTCTATGATTTGTTCCAGAATAGTTATTTTCACATATATTTTCTGTTCGGCGTGTTTGGGGTATTTGTGATTCGCACGTGTATGCATGATGTATTTTCTCCTATAAATGCTTCAGTGTAGTGAATTTCTTTTGGTTGGTTAGTTATCGATTCATATATGAAAGGGGGTCGTACTTTTTGACGACTAGAAAAATATAATGTGATATATATTTATTTATTCTATTAGGAACTATATTAAGGGGTAGGGTCTTCTGACCAGAAATGATTTGAACAGAAATACAACATTTGTAAGAACAAATAAAAGTCTATTCATCTCTCTATTGATACGCGTTTCAAGTGGTAATTTGATGGAATAAGTATATCTGCTAGCACTCTAAGAATGGTTCGTACCGCTAGCAATCTTAAAATTATATTTGTGAGTCAATTCATATATACATTTTTTTTCCGGCTCAGTCCAGTTTCAGGGAATCATAAAGGACCATTTTCGCACGGAGTCTCTATGTATAATAGACACTGCCTATGCATGTTATATTTTTTTGTGTTGAGTACGCCTTTGTTAATGCGTGTTGTTAGATTGTGACTTGAATAGGTTTGTCACCCTCAAAAAATACAATGGTGTGCATAAACTAATACTTTATGTGGTTATATAATATGGTTGAGGGAGAGAGTGCATGGGTGCATGTCAGATAGCAGGTGTATCAGAAAAAAAAAAAAAAAACTCGTTCTTTATAGTATATATAGTAATGAAGACAGCCAGACTTTTGGTTATATTCATTTTTTGAATAAAAAACTTGAATAAATAACAATTATGAATAAGTTTAGATATTTAGGGGCACAAATTTGATGAAACTAACAACACTTGGGCAGGAAAAAAATAATGGGCAGCTGGATTTTTTCCTCCTCCGCTTCAGTAACGTACACTTTGAGTACTACGATTACTTTATTTTAAGGCTTAGATAACATTTCAGCTAAGTATAAAATATAAGTAGTGTTTCGAAATCTGAATACGAAGCTAGGGTAAAAAAGGCTGTTGTTGTTAAGTAAATCACAGCAGAGCAACAAAGATTTGGTAGATCTAACTTACAACACATCATTATACTGAATGATGATATATAAAGTAGCGAGGCTTGGTTTTGTTAGACTGAGAAGTGTTTGAGTGTTTAGTAAATCAGGTTGAACCCGTGAATCAGCCCAAGATAGGGGAATCTGATAATGTAGTGGTATACTAGATACTAGATCGATGAATTATTGTAGCAGTTATGTTCATTGTAGTAATGATAATAGGATAATACAAACAATGTATTACAAAGAGATGAAAGATGCTAGAGAGCGATTGAACACCACAAATTGTGATTTACAGTAAAAGGACGTTACTACTCGTCCTCTCTCTTCCTCTCTTCTCTTTCTCCGTAAAAGGGTAATGCGTTTGTTTGTTAATATCTTATCTGGGCAAGAAAGACGAGAGGGAACCTTTTCTGTTACCCACCTCATTTTTAAAAATGATTTAATTTTGCACAACTGGTGAATGTAAATTGCACTGTTCTCTTGAGTTGAAGTTGTATGCTCAATTGCTTATCATTTCCCTGGTTCTCTTTCAGGTCTATATCGTGTATAGCTATGATTGCATGAGAATACGAGAGGAATACATGGGCTGTGACTAAGAAATAGACCACGATGACATCATTCTTTAGAGCAGCACAATCAAATATGATGTCGGGACTTCCCTTCAAAACGTCTCGACCACAAGAGAACTTCTCCATTGTTCTTCTAGAATAACGATGTATTATGCAACTTCTAAATGTCTCCGCATACAGATGCGCAATTAAACATATTTTTAATTCACGCCACACACCACCCTATGAGAGTGGTCTTTAATCTTAACACTAGTATTGCGGCCCATCAGATATTATAGACTGCTCGACACGTTACGAGTAAATCAACGAATTGTAGACTGATAAAAAATACTACGTAATTACAGAGTAAAGATTGAGGTCTAAATGTGTACATACATGCAGCTACAGTAATGTGAATACATGGAAGTTGAATATTCCAAGTGACAAGGCAATTGTATACCTCGATTCCGGCTGTACTTCAACTACCGTATATCTCAAAAATTAACTCGCATTTTCATGCAGTGATGTAGAATACAACAATCCATACGTCTCTACTGAAACTCATTCATAGTGCGGATTAAACACGTATTTATAGTCGTACGAATCGTGTAAAGTGAAAAGTAGTGCTGCTTATATCGACAAGTGAATCTGGTAGATCGAAAAAAAAGACAATCTAGAATGGAAGTACAAACAACGAGCAAAATACAATCTAGAATGAAAGTACAAACAACGAGCAAAATTAAGGTGGACAGAAGAGTAATAAGAATGAAAAGAATGAAAAGAATGAAAAGAGGAGTCAAAGAGGAGTCAAAAGATGTTTGGATAATATAACAAGTGACTACTCGTCATCGGGTTCTTCGACGAGGACAACATTCGAATCAATCGAGACAGGAACTTCTCCTCCCCTACTTCTCGTTCACTTTCCTCTTCCTCTTCTCCTCCATCTTTGTGGTAACCAGTCTCTCCCCCTATTTCCCTCATCTTCTCTCGTACACAGTGACTGCTGTTCTCTCCATCTCCCTCTACTTCTCCCTCTCCCTCCTTCTCATCCTCAGAGTCGAAAGCGTTCATATTGAGAAGGTCAAGGGACTTCGTGCTTCCCACTCTCTCCCCATCCTCCCCCTTTCCCTCTTTCTTACCCGTCGTCTCCTCATACGATGTATCTCTTTTCCTTCCTTTTCCTTCTCCTGCTCCTTCCCCCATCCCCACCTCCCTGTATCCCATCTCTTACCTCTCTCCTCCCCATCCTCCTCCTTTCCATTCTCTCCATCCACCCTCATCGATAATATTTTCTTTCTTTCACCTGCATTCCCTCCTGCTCCCTGATACCCAGCACTCCCCCTTCCCTCCCCCTCCCCCTCTCTTCCGTCTTCTGCTGCCCTCCCCTCCCCTTCCCCCAGCTCTCTTTCCTCCCCTCACTCCCCCATCATTGACCTGTGCAATGAGAGGGTGTTCCCCCCAGAGCGGAGCACTTGGCACAGTGTTTTAGTCCAGGAAGAGCCTTCCTGAAGCATGAGGGATTGAGACACCGAAGGCGCTGATTGGAAGAAAAAGACGAAATGCACGACTCAGAACAAAACGTCTTCTTCGTCCCTCGGATGCTGAGAGAGAGGTGCGATGGTAGCTGACGGAAACACGTGTAACACACGGAGCGGGAGGAAGGAGAGAAGGAGGATGCGGAGAAGGTGGAGGGGGAAGATATGAGGGGGGCAAATGATGAGGTGGAGGATACGAAGGAGGATGGTGAAGGGCGGAGAGCTACGGAACCAAGGAGGGGGAGGGAGATACAGAGAGATTCCAAGGATCAGACGTTGACTTCAACGAATCTTCTCCATTACCAAAGTACTCTCCTCCTCCTTCTCCTCCTTCTTCTCCTCCTCCCCTCCTCCTCCTCCTCCTCCTCCTCCTCCTCCTCCTCCTCCTCCTCCTCCTCCTCCAACAGCGTACCCTTGCTCGTCTTCCTCCTCCCCAGCCCTCTTTATCTTGACTCTCCACGTTATCTTTCCTTCGGCTCTGTTCTTTTCTCCTGCTTTAATTCCTCCTTCGTCCCCTCCCGCTTTCTCCTCTCCCTCTTTCTCCCTTCCCTCCTCCTCCCCCCACGTCCTCCTTCCTAACCCCCACACATCCACAGCATTATCGCCACCCTCAATTCCTCCCGCCCCTCTCCCCCTCTTTCTCCCTTTTCTCCCCCTTTTCTTCCCCCCGCTCCTCCTTCTTCCATGATGGTCTCAGTCTCTAGCTCCGTCCCATCCTCTGTCTCCCTCGAAGCGAATGGGAAAACGAACAAGTCATCCTCTCCCTTCTCCCTCCTCACTCCTCCCACCTCTCCATCTCTTCCTCCTGTCCCACCACGTCCTTTCTCTCGCTCTCCTGTCTTCCCTCCCTCTAAGATTGCCTTTCTACCCATAGCATCCCACTCATCTCCTTCGATGTAAACTTCTGTCCTTCCCCTCCCCTCCTTCCCTTGTCTCTCTTCTCTTCTTTTCTGTCTCTTCTCCCCCCACATTTCTTTCCCTCCCCACAGATGATAAAAAGCAGACCTTGCCCTCTCGAACTCAAGCGCGTTTTTCTCTCATCGTACTCTCCTTCTAACAAGGACCCAGGGGAGGGGGCGCAGGGGAATGCTATAAACAACGTACCACTAGGCAACACGACTCCAGCAGAAGAAGAGGGAGGGGAAGAGGAGGAGGAGGAGGAGGAGGAAGGGGGAAGGATTGGGTCTCCGGAGGGACTTAGGGTGATTGAGGTGGAGAAGGAAGGAGCAGGGAAAGAGGGGAAGGGAACAGAGGGAGTTAGCAGCTTGACTGGGAAAGAAGAAGAAAAAGATGAGGAAGAGGATGAGGAAGAGGATGAGGAGGAGGAAGTGGAGGAAGAAGAGGAGGAAGAAGTGGAAGAAGAGGAGGAGGAAGGGGAAGTGGACGAAGAGGAAGATGAAGATGGATGAGAGAGAGGAAGAGAAGTAGAGGGGGAGGGTGACGGTGAAAGGGATGGAGAAGAAGAGGAGGGGTACGTAAGTGGTTCTGAAGGAGTGGTCGAAGGAGAGGAAGAAAATGAAGAAGGAGATGAGGTAGCGTGGTTGTAGCTGTTAGTGAGGGGGGATGCCTTTCCCATTGCCTGTAGCCTCATCCTGATTTCATCGGCTGAATATAACGAACGTAGAACCTCCCTCTCCCCTTGCCATCCTTCCCTTCCCCTCTTCCGTTCTCCCTTTCTTTCTCTTCCTTCCCTTTCTTGTCCTCGTCCTCTTCTCCCTCCCTCGCCCCTGCTTCTCTCCTTCCTCCCTCCTTCACCCCTATTGACTCCAAGAACTCTCTTCTTGCTTCTTCGAACGAAGAGGCGTTCTTCTCTTCATCGTACTCACCGTCCAGAAGAGAACCAGAGAAAGACGCGGGAGAAGAGGAGGGGGAGAAGGAAGTAGAAGGGGGGAGGAAGAAGAGGAAGAGGAAGAGGAAGAGGAAGAGGAAGAGGAAGAGGAAGAGGAAGAGGAAGAGGAAGAAGATGGAGAGGAGGAAGAGGATGAAGAGAGAGAAAACGAAACAGACTTGCGCTCTTTCACCTTCTCTCTCTTGCAATCTTCGCCGGAAGTATACGATCTCCCCCTTTCTTCCTCACTTTTGTTTTCTCCGCTACTCCTCCTTTCTATTTCTTTTTCCCTCTCGTCCACCCTCTCCCTCCCCTCCCTCCCCCTTTCCCCCTGTTCTCCCTATGTAGGAAGACACGATATCCTCTACATCAGTATCTACGTCAGCACTCAGAGGCCGCTGTGAAAGATGTGAAGGGGAAGATGAGGAGAAGGGAGGGAAACGAGAAGCAGAAGGGGGAGAGAAAGGGGACCTCCGAGAGAGAGAGGAAGGGCGGGAAGCTGAGGTCTGAAAAGAGGGAGGGGAAGGTGAAGGAGAATAAGACGAAGCAGGGGAGGAGGATCGTTGACTTGCGAGCGGGGCCTGTCTCTGGGGCTTCTGCTGGAGTCCTTTGGACATAAGAAGATCTCCCAAGTCAGATGCTCTTGCCCCTTCCATTCCACTACTACAAGATGCAGGAGAGGACGAAGAAGACGACCTGCTACCCTCCGTCCTCGAAGAATGGACAGCTGTAGAACGAGATGAACTAGATGGACGCATACTTCTCCCAGAAGGTGTCCTCGTCACCATCGACAGTGAGGAGACGGGGACTGCGGTTTGTTTCGTTTCTGTGGATTTAAATGACGACCCAAACCAGCACATGAAGTACACACCCACGAATGTCATCGCAAGCTAAGTAAGCACACAAGGTATACATGAACATCAAAAATAGATTGGAAACATATACTGACTTATGGTCAAGTAAACTTACGTTTTGCAGCTTCCCACACATAGCCTCTTTCGTTCACAGAGGAGTACTTGACTTTCTCGTCAGCTAGTTTTCTTCGAAGATCCTTCAAGCGTTGATCCATAGCAATATTCTCATTGTGCAACCGATCAACTGTTGATAACGGCTTCTGCGAAGGCTTAGTGCTTCGCTTCATTTGCATTGTATTTCGAATTGTTGGTATTTGTTCGTTCGTTTTTCACTAAGGCCAAAAATATCTTGCACACTTGAAGTTCTAGCCTAGAATTAGGTTACCAAGACGAAAACATACAGAAAACGTGCATTGATTCGTGTCAATATTTCAGAAGGCTATATTAGCTTATTTTATACATTTATGTGAGTAAATATACTCTCGGTTGAGTTTAACTATATGAATGATTTTTTACTCAAAAGTGCAGTAGAGAAATTCTATCTGACACGAAAAAGGTCACTGAACATTAGAACGCAAAATAAAAAAATAAAAATAAAAGTAAAAACAAAGGAAAGTTCCATCATGCAGGAGGTGGACGATTAATCTATGCGATAGAGGAAGAGGGACCATAAAGTAGAAAAAGGAAAAGCTAAAAGTAAACTGAATAAATAAGAATGTTCGAATACAGATCCAGTCCAAAAATGGTGTGCATGTTCTGAACTAATGTATAGTCAAGGCAGGTGACCGAAAAGTAAAGAAGAGAAACAACTAAAGAATAACTAATTGTGAATTGATAAGAAAGGGGATGAGCGATTGTTACTTTGCTACGATGCAGAGAAATGCCCGGTGTTTGGGATTGTCTACAAGCTGTTTTACGAACAGCAAAGAACAGAAAGCAAAGGATTAAAGCAACAACGTTGACAGATGCACAATGTGCGAACTTAAATGTTCTTTTTGTTCAGGTACTTCTCATACAAAAACTTTCCCATCTGAACTCCGACTCCGTAGCAAATACCCTATCAGCAAGCAGTTAAAGAGTAAAAGCACAGTGAGTGATACACGGAAAAACGTTAGTCAAATGGAAACAAGCATGGGGAGCACAAACGATGCACAAGTATATGTGCGTTTCACGGTATGAGGTGGAGAGGGGGGGGCGTAATGCACGAATGAACGTTAGATGGGGGTGAGAGAAAAAGGAAAAGAAAAGAGGGGGAGAAAGGGAAAAGAGAAAGGGTAAGATATTGTACCTGAACAAAAGGGTGAAGACACCAATTTCTAATATCATTCTGGTGGACGGTTAAGAAACTCACAATTCCATCAACAGTCTATAGAAGATTCGAATGAAAATGATAGGAATAGAGATAGAACGTAGGGGGGCGATGTGGAGGAGAGGGTAGGGAGGGAATAGGAAGGAGCAAGCGAGGGGTTAGATTTTGGACTAGGGATATACAAGACACGAGTAGAATAATAAGAACAGGGGAAATCACTGATCTTGCTACACGGAATAGAAAGTAAAAAAAAAATGAAAGGGATAACCCGTTCGATGACAAAGGAAGATTTAGCGATAGAAGTAGGATGAATAGCCACGCGCATTAAGTCACAAGCAAAGATGTCCTACTTGGGAGTCCTTCAAAGCCACAGAACGAGGCCCCTGCTCTAACAATTACTCCAGCCGCCTCGAGGGCACTCGCAATCTCGTACACACGAGACAAAGGGACGTTCTAGCAGTGCGTACAGAATGATCCGAATCAGACAAAAGAGAGAGTGTGTTAGGACGTGTCAAACAGTTGCATTAGCATACGGATGAAAAATCACTCGCTGAGCTAGGCGGTGAAAACATACGATCATCTATGTGTGTCTGTATAAAATGCAGATTCTTGAATTGCAAAAGCAGTGCGGGAACGTATCATAGACAAAAATAAGGAGAGTGTGCGCCAAGTAACCTTGCTCCCATGGGATTGCAGCATAATCATTTTCCATACCAAGTTAAGAGTGATTCTGTACAAATCAACGGGCCCAGTAGCAAACTTGAGCTCTTCAATAAATCTCTTAGTGAGCTCGCTCGTAGTCACAGTGGTTTTGCTGCTGTCGAATGACGACGAAACTCCGTTCAGCAAATCGGGTTCATATCCCTCCATAGTGTACTAATAAATACATAAAATAAAAACGTTCCGTAAGAACCAATGCTGTAGAATATTACAAATAATAACCTGGATGAAATTCATCTATGAATGAGAGTGAGTCGCAAATAATTTGGTAACATAACGGTAGAGTAAATCTGTTTTGGCGTACATTGCGAAGGAAAGATTAGACAGGATATGTAACATTCATATTTCCTCACGTAGAATCGAAATGGCAAATAAAAAAAATGTAGGAATGAACACACGTTTTGCGGAGGGGGGAGGGGGAGAGAGAGAAGTGGGGGGAATGTGATGTTACTTAATTTTTAGTAATGAAGTTTGTGCGTATAACAACAGATTTATCGCTATACATGATACATGAAACACAGTAATATATATATAGATAATATATGTAGAGATGAAAACTACAGAAATGAGCAACTATGAAAGAGGGAGAGGAACAAAGGAAAGAAACAGATGAAAAACTAGAACAGGTAAACAGACTGACACAATGGAAGTAAAGAGATGGAAAGACATGAAAAAAAAAAAAAAAGACTAGTGCACTATTCACTTCTTTCTAGCATAATGCATAACATCAAAAAACAAACGACTTCGATGGGGTTTGAACCCATGCCCCCGAAGGGAGGTGATTTCTAATCACCCGCGTTGACCACTTTGCTACGAAGTCTAAGTATTAGTGTAGCTGGCGGGCATTGATCCCGCTGCCCCATGCATGCTAAGCACGTACTCTACCATTTGAGCTACAGCCACTAATTTGACAAAGTGAAAATTATTATCATTCTGTTGTTAATACGCTGGGGCTTGCATTATGCTGCAACAAAGCTAAAATTCTCATTCTAAGTCTCTGTCGACCTAGTAAATGCGTATATGAAACAATGCAACATATAGCACATTGACACAAAATACAATCACATGCGAATACATACATAAACAGGCTCAAACTATTAGACTTCTAAGGATGCACAACGGGTTCCTGTATGTCAAAATATATTTTTTGTCATCCTATTTCGTGAAGCGTTGGTAGCCAAGTTGGTTACGGCGCCAGATTAAGGTTCTGGTGGATTCGTCCGCGCGAGTTCGAATCTCGTCTAACGCATTCTTTTTTCGTTGTGATGATACTACTTTTTTTTATGAGGAGACCTGTCAACAAATCAAGGGTTTCTGTTTAAAAAAAAGTAGAAAAATGAGTACATGTTCATAATCATATATAGATATTTGAGAAATTGCCAAATTTTGCCCAAATTTTTGTGACAACTGCCAAATCTTGCCACTTTTGAGTGGGGCATAAATGCACTGTAAGGAAGTATTTTATTGGCAAATCGTAGGTTATAAAATAAGTTTTTAACTGAAAATTATTGTTTACACGTATTGAGTATATCAAAACATTTGTTTTTATTTTTTTAGTGGCGTAAACAACAAAGTGTCAAAAAAAAATATAGAAACAAGGTTAAAGAGACATATTTCGTTTCATTTTCTGCATCCAGATTCGGTATTAAGAAATCGTATTCAATACAGTATAGTAAATCACAACGAAGAAAAAGAATGGTTCACATTTAGGTGACATACATATTGATGAGGTAGTGTACATGCTCGTTTAGAATCGAGTGGTAAGATGAATGATTAAACAACACAAGCGATAAAAGAGGCCAAAGAGCTATGGAACATCAACATGTTTTAATAAACCTAAACCACGCAAACAATAAAAGACGCCAAAGATCTATTGAACATCAAAGATATGTAAAATACATGTAGAGTGAGGAAGGGTGGTGATGAAGAGGGAGAAGAAGAGGGAGATGGAGATGATCGTAGAAGTTAAGACAATGAGGATGAAGATGAGGATGAGGATGAAAATAAGGATGACGATGAAAATAAGGATGACGAAGAGAATGACGAAGGGGGAGGAAGATAAAGAAGATGGAGATGATCGTAGAAGTGATGGTGATGAGGAGGAGGTGGAGGAGGAGGAAGAAATATCATCTCGAAGAGAAAGGTTTTTAACGCATTTATCTGCTATGTGAAGGTATGTTTTAATGAACACTGTTTGATTTGTTATTGCTATATGTTTGTGTGTTGTTTTTTTCCTTGTTTTACAACTCTATTGTATGTGTATCATGATTGCATGCAAATCATAAGTAGTGTTTCATCGCTATATATGATTGATAATGCGTTTTTAAACTTTGAAATGAAGTAAAATATGCATATTGTAATTATGTGTGTGTGTATTTATAGATTTACAGCATTTTTGTTTTTTAAATGTTGACTTCTAAGCTGCTTTGACTCATAAGTCAGACTGTTTCGAATAGGAAAAATGAACTGTCATTTTCAGCAAGTAATTAATAAGACTTGATTCAATTTGTAAGCTCTGAAGAAATCATATACTCGATGACATTTGTAATGTACATACTTCGCTGGTTCTAACATCTGTATCTTTTGTCTTTGACACGCGCTTTTAGAGCGTTATGAATAATTCGATTACTTTTATATCTCTTACATAAATTCTCAACATAGTGTACTTTCAAGTGCTCCGCAAAACGTGATATAACTTGACTTACATCAGATGCATATTTACAAATGCAAGTACCAACAACATAATATTATATATTAATTAACATTAAACAATCAAGTAAATGGAAAACACCGTTTATGTGTTTTATGCAGATCATATTTCCTCTCATCTTGACTGTAGTAAGTGAACATCTTAATTAACGGTCATTATTCAATGAAGCTTTAAGTAAATGATTGATTTAGTTGTGTCTAACACATATACATTCAATACCATATTCAATACTACACCATAACTGAGATAAAAAGACGCACTTTTGTAGGACAATCATATTTCCACATACCTATCAAATGAAGTAAAATGAGGAAAACTCAATAGATGCTGCTGATAATTTAAATGTTGCAATAGATTATGACCAAACATATCAGATACATCGTATTTTACATAATCAAAAATACCAGAAACAATTGTATTTTGTGTAAAATCCACTAATTGGCACAGTAACACATGACACAAGAAATATCATGCAAACACATCAACATGCGAGGGAAAGGTTCTCTCATCAGGAGACGCTCAGCCGTCTACCTGAGATGGAAATATAGAAAACATGTTGCTAACTCGACACTGTTGTTGTCTGTTAACCAGTCATGAAACTCCTTGCTCGTGAACTCCGATCCGTTATCTGTGCGGATGCACACGATTGGATTGGTTTGCATCCAGTCGGAAAGAGCCTCAATCTGATCTGTGGAAGATTTGTCTTGGACAAGAAAGAGCCAGAAGTAATCATTGAATGTATCTACCGATACCGCAATGTATGACCAACCTTCTTTCGTTTGGGAGTGGTCCCTTGAAGCCAAGCTGGATCATCTCGAGAGGTGCTTGCGCCTGGAAAGAGATGCTTGACTCCTTGCTTGCGGTAAGACACGTTGGCATTTGATGCAAGCTTTCCAGAACTGGTCGACCTGCGCTCTCGCCATATCCCCATGGAGGTTGTTCCATCTGTAAAGTTGCAGTTTTGTCGGTCATTTTGCCTTACGGTATTCTTCAGTCATGTTCGTATTGCAGCCACTGTCTTTTCCTGTTCTTCGAGGTTCATGCTCTAGGCTCGCGAAATTGTGTCAGCCAGTTCGTTCCTTGCTCCAGGAATGTATGCGATGGTTAGGTCATACCCTGTGATGAGGTCGCAGTGTCGAATGACTCTCGCTGATAAGGCGTTAGAGGAGAAAAGTATTGTGAGTGACTTGGTGTCGTTGTAGAAGAGTAGTTTTCTTCCTTTCAGAATGGATTCTTCTGAAGTGTGTAAACTACCCCTTCTAGTTCCTTCTCTAGGAAAACTTTTTCATGTCTCAGCGCCCTTTAAACTTGCGCTAGATTACTTATACTACCTCCTTGTCGTCATTTAGGATGCAGTCACCTATGGTGTGTTGAGAGGTATCAGTGAAGACGGTGAGTGGTTCTTGCTCGCCCTGTGCTGCCAGTGTGAGGTTCCGCATTATCACATCTTGGAGTTTCCGGAAATCCTTCATGATATCTAGTTGCCAATGGAGTCCTTATTCGTGCCAAAGTTGTAAATCTTTGGGCAGTTTCATCATTCTTCTTTGCTAAAACGTACCATGATGGAAAGCTGTCCAAGTGCAGGCTGTTTCTGGATGCCACAACCCTCAACAAGTATGTGGTCCAGGACTATGAGTATCTCCACGACATTAGTGAATCGCAGCGCCTGCTACAGGCCTTCCATTTATTCGCTAAGATTGATATTGCATCTGCATATACGCAGATGACGATGACGGAGGAGGCTTCCCTTTTCCTAGGTGTGAAGTTTAGCGGTTCCTTTTTCCAGTTTGTGCGAGCGCCCTTTGGGTTGCCCCATCTCACTTTAGTTTTCTACTCTCTTGTCGATTCTCCAAGGAATTCCTCAAGTCGTGTCGTATGTTGATGACTTTGTCGTCTGTGTGCACTCCGAATCAGAACTCCATTCCCTTGTCGCGCAAGTTCTTCACCGATTGAATGCCTACTTTGTCCGCGTGAATAAGAAGACGGAGATTGGTTTGACCTCTGTGCAATTTTCTGGCAGCATTGTTGGTCATAACAGCATATCCCCCACTCCTGACTGTCTCCAAGGAGTCCGTTATCTTGCTGTCCCCCGTCGTCCACAAGAACTTCGCTCTGTCCTTGGTCTTTGCGACTACATGCGTGAGTATGTCCCGGGGTACGCTTCCCTCGCTGCTCCGTGGGAAAGCCTTCGTCACCAAAAGCAGCTCCCCGACATCACCGCGGAGTTTGAAGCCCTTCGTTCCGCTGTGCTGAATGCCAACTTTCTGTCAGACGTGGGAAGTGGCTCGCTATCTGTTTACATGGATGCCTCCAACCTCGCAGTGGGAGGTTTGATCCGCTACAGCAACAACGAAGTGGTGACATGTTGTTCAAGGAAACTTCAATAGGGAGAACTCCACCTCACAACGATCTGTCGAGTATTCTTCGAGACTTATCCTAAAAATATCTCTAACACAGAACTATTTTAAGGATACTCCGTTCGGTGACGTACATGTGTACGTCATCAACTGGATATTCCTAGTATCTTTATTTAAGTGTATACGTATGCTTATCTTTATATATGAATATGAGTTGTCCTCTTCTTATTCTTTCCATTATTAGTATAATACCTCATTTATTCATATATGTGTTTTTTGCGATTTTATTTACAAAGCACCATGTTTATTTCATTCGTTAAATTTCCTTTCACTTTTCGTTGTTTTCAGAATAAACAGATCTTATCTGGAACTCACCTAATCTCTTGTTTCTTTGGCATCTTAACAATGTTGTCCGGAGAGCTATTCGGAATGCTTAGGACGTTGGTAGTGGCTGAGGTTACGAGGATTAACATACGGGTTTATGTAGTACAGTCGCGCTATGTTCGTTCACTTATGGTTTGTGTGTGTTCACCACAAGGAACATATCCAATTTATTACAGTTGTGCGTATATCACGTTCTATGCTATGTCACTCTATTCGAGATACTCCTAGATACATCTATTGATGTTGAATAGCTCTTTGGCCCTTTTTTATTACTCGTAATATTTTAATCATTCATTTTACCACTACTTTGTCAATTACCGTGCACTCTTCCAAAACATTGTGTACTATAAGAAAAAAACCGCTACGATCGTTATCATATTTTTACGAAACGCTGAAGTGTTTATGGGGCCATCTTATTAGTTGCTCCACATCACACCCCAGATTTGTTGTTGTTTACGTAAACGTATTCCATAAACATGGGCTTATTTTCCAAAAGTCGTCAAAAGCATATTTTCCTTCCATCACCTTGCTGTTCTTGTTTTCTAAAATATTAATTGGTTCGCACGATTGTACACTCGACAAGGAAAAAGCCATTGCAATTGTGGTAATCTATCGGTGTTCCTTACCGCTACCATCTCTCCTTCCCGTAAGTGTTCCACATGTGCGTGATTTCTATCCCATATTTTCGCTGACTCTTTCCATCTTATGTCGTGTGCCTTCTCTCATTTCATTTTCTGATTCAAGTATTGCTCCAAACGTTGACTAAAACTCGTCTCTGTTTCATTCACCTGTTTCGCAGGTCTCACCAGGTCACACATCGCCAATGTAGTATCAAAACCTCCTCTACGCCCTTCCCTATTGTAGGCATAGGCTGCTTCCATCCATCCTTCGCTCCAGGATGTCCTATTTTGTGATGTGAATAGCTTTGCACACATCATTCGTTGCAATCTGCGTATAGCACGTTCAACTTTTCCTGCCATGCGGTGTGCATGTGGACCGTTCGTTTTATGCGAGATGTTATTTCTCTGCATGCACTCTTCCCATTGCTTGCTGACGAAGGCACGCCCATTGTCTGTATGTATGGCGTGTGGGACGTAGCTTTCCTTCCTCAGCTCTTCAAGGATATCCATCGCCGCTTCGGAAGTCGGTCCCTCACATGGGTTTGTCCAGAGATACCCCGAATACATGTCGACGGCCACTACTGCATATGCGATTTTCTCTTCTCCTCGCATCTCCTCCGCAATTGGGCCCTTAAAATCAATGATGATTTCATCCATCACCTACCTCCTCCACTTTCCGTTCTGTAATGTTTGGGCACTTCGTATGATGGATGGTTGCAAATGCTGCACAGAAACGGTACGCCTTCCCTAAGAGTTGTACGGCCCTCTGCAATCCCTTCTCTTGCAAGTGTTATTCATACACCTTCTGGACCCATGAGTGTGTTCCGCAATTGAACCCCTTGATGTGGATATCCCATAACGCTGTTGTGTGAGGATAATGATGAAGAATGCTTGGCGCGTCTGGTTGTACCAACGTTATATCGGCGAAACGTTTTTTAGGACCTCTCTTCTTCGAGCTCTCCTGTTTGAAGGTGGTCGACTTCCTCTCCGGCATCTTATTTTTCTGCACGTCACGTGTGGTACTGTTCCCATTTGTAATTTTGATCTTATTGGTAAGTGTACAAGTCTTTGTTTTTTTTTTATATTGATGCTTCGTTCTGCCTCCTCCTCCTCCTCCTCTTCGTCTCGCGTGCAATCATCCCAGTCGTATTCTTCCTCTTCCTTTTCGTATCGCTTACGTTTAAAACTCTCCTCCTTTTCCTTCGCGGTGGCTTCTCGTTCCTCCTAATTTAATTTCCCTTGTGTTCTCTCTGTTCTTGTTCTTTCTCTTCTATTGCCATCTCTAAACTCTCTTGGTACTCATCCTCTTCTTCACCCAGAATTTCGATCACCAACACCGCCTCCTTAGTGTATCGCATCCTGGATAACGCATCCGCGAGGAAATTCTCCTACCCCAATCTGAGCGTCATTGAAAAATCAAACTGTGATATCTCGGTTTCCCAATGCTCTGCTACCGTGTCCTTCACTTTGGATGCTGGCGACATCAATGCGCTATTGTCGCCCATTCAAGTGAAACGCCTTCCGAGGAGAAGGAGACGCCATTTGCGTAACGCCATGATAAACGCCGCCAGCTCCTTTCTGTGCGCAGTGTATCCCTTCTCGAATGGCTGGAACACTCTGCTGACACATTTGACTGGTGTCCATGCATCAGGACCGTCTGCCTCCTGCCACAGCATAGCCGGAGCAGCCGTTGCTGATGCGTCCATAGATACTAAAATGCGTGCATTTGATCGAAAAGTCTTGGTACCTATGGCGGACGCCACCGCCTCTCTCGCTGCCACGAACGCCAAGCGGAATATCTCTCCTGCATGTACCCCATTGTGTACATGCTCGTTTAAAGCCGCCACATGGCTGGCCCATGCTGGAACGTGAACTTGTATCGCCTGCGCTATCCCCAAGAATGCCTGTAGCTCCTTCTGCGTAGATGGCAATACTAAGGCTACAATTGTGAGGAATCGCTCCTCGTCAGGAAGTATTTTCCCCTGACCAATGACCCACCCCAGGAGATGTATATATTCCTTAGCGATGTGCGATTTATCAGTGTTTATCTTCACGTGGTGTTCATTGAGGGCAGATAACGCTCTTTCTGTCCTGTCTCTCAGATCCCCC
The DNA here is from genome assembly GCA_035043665.1 of Drosophila quasianomalipes. Taxonomy (NCBI): domain Eukaryota; kingdom Metazoa; phylum Arthropoda; class Insecta; order Diptera; family Drosophilidae; genus Drosophila; species Drosophila quasianomalipes. The sequence continues at coordinate 16,690 of JAWNMU010000733.1, read as the reverse complement.
ACTGTGTGCGCGCCTATACAAATATCATCAATGTATATGGATACCCCTTCGATCCCACTCAGTATGGAGGTAATCAGTTTCTGAAAGAGCTGCAAGGTCGTCTTGGGACCTTATGGGACTCTAGTGAAACGATATTTCACTCCCTCGCATGAGAAGAAGAACTGACGAGAGTCTTCAGCCAGCGGGATATGCAAGAAGGCGTTTTTCAGATTCAAAACTGTAAAGATGGAGTAGGGAGCCATAGATTGGAGTTTCTTCACGATGTCTGGCAGGGGGTAGTTGTCGCCTTGGAGAACATCGTTGATTGGCCGCATGTCTCTGCATACCTTCCATTTTGTCATCCCGCCCGTTGCATGGTCCTTCTTCGGTGCTACGATCAGGTTCAAATTGTTTAGATTCTTACTTGTATCCTCCTCTATCATGCTTGCATCCTTCAATTTTTTCACTTGATCTATCATCGGCTGTAGTTTGTGCGGTGGGTATGTGAAGGGTATCGCCGAGAAGATGCGTTTCGGGTTGGCCGTTCCGTTGGGGATGAAGTTAACTTCGTGAGGAACTGACGGGTGGACTATACCTCCTGTGAATGTTCTGTTTTGTTCAAGTAAATGACTGATTGCTTTTGTGAATGCTTCTTACCGTTTTTTGTCTTCCCCTGATACTTTCAATCTTTCCTCTTGTCCATCTATGTCTAAATTTCTGATCTGCAACATAAAATTGATGCTGATATCCAGTACGGCTATCGTTCCGCTACTCTGTCTCTGCCCAGTATCATTCTTCTTGGAATGTTTGCAACGAAAAAGTCCACTTTTGACTCCTTCCCTAGTACGTTAATTCTTTTTCCTTTCACTATACCGATAAAGTTATGTTCTGTATTCGAGCTAGTTACGTATCTCTCATCCGTTTGTTCCATTTCCATTCCTGCACTACTTCCTGACTAATTACCGATACTGAGGCTCCAGTATCTGCTAAAGCCTCACAAACATGAGTGTTATCTAGTCTAACCTCCCATGTGAAAGGGTTGTCTAGTCAGTGGTAAGAATCAGGAACAATCCGGTCGAAAAGTTAATTTTTATTTTTGGTTCTATTTGACTTTATTTGACTTTCTGGAAATTGGACGTCTAAATTTTAGAATACATAGATTTAATTTTCGAAAGAATTTATTTTTCAAGAATTTATTTACATGAATTTGATTTCAAGAATTTTGATTTACATGAATTTATTTATAAGAATTTGAATTTGAAAGAATATGAAAAAATAAAGAAAAACTCTTAAGAATTATAGTAAAAGAAGGAGAAAAACTCTTAAGAATTATAGTAAAGAAGGAGAAAACTCTTAAGAAAAACTTAGTAGAAATAATCTTTGTAGAAAATTAATCTTTGTAGAAATAATCTTTGTAGAAATAATCTTTGCAGAATTTTTCTCCAAAAAAGTACACAGGATAGCTATCAGGGTTCAATCCGGTGAAAAAGTGAATTCATGTATAGTTGACATTTATGAATATATTATGAATACAATTAAGTATGAATATATTATGAATACAATTAAGTATGAATACAATTTAAAAAAAGTAACACAGGGTACCATCAGGGTTCAATCCGGTGAAAAAGTGACTTTATGTATACAAATAAATATGTAAAATCAAAACCTTTAAATAACCACATTTTCTCAACTTATGTTTGATAGCATAGTGGTTAAGATTCGAGATTAAGAATCACATTATGGATGTATTGAGAGATCGAAACTCTGAATACACATATTCTTTTGTAAATTCTAAAAAGCATTATACATCCAATTGAATAAATTACCTGGTAAAGGCGCTTGGTGAAAGAAATATCAATATCGGGGTAAAGACTGTCACAGGTTCGAACCTCCCCTTAGAACTACAATACGTTTTTCAATTGGATACTTTCTTTCTCTATCTTTATGAATTTATGTAGTTTCACTTGTAGTTCTTGTAGTTTTCTGTAGTATTCTTGTAGTTTACTTTAGTCATTTATGTAAACATTTCGGTAATTTGTATTGTTTACTGATATGTTTATTTGCCTTTTTTACTTAAAAAAAACTCCATGTTTTCATGCATATACTGTCGAACACACTTGGTTTGGTTTATTGAGTGAGGTTGAGATTGTATATGCATGTTTTTTGCTAGTTTTCGCACTTATGTTTTTTTGCTAGTTTTCGCACTTAGTGATTTTATGTTTTCGATTATTTTCTCGGGATATAAGTATATAGTAATCATGTCTGGAAATAAACAAGGTTTTATCAAGAACGTATTTAGTGTATTAACTGATGATGAAATCGATTTTCTCAATAAAAAATACGGGAACTTTAAATTAACGAATAAACAACGTGATATTGTGAAAAAAGATCCATGGTTTATGGATAAAATCAAAGTGAATTTAAAACAGAATGTCTTTTATGATATATTCAAGCTGAATGATGTATCAGATGTTAAGCCTGTACTTAGTAAAATAAAAACGGCGAATTTCAGTATTAAAATTGTAGAGATAATGCCTGATTCACTTAAAGATTGAGGTATTCAAAAGACTGACTAGAACAGACGTTATTCTTTCAGATGAATTATTAGATAAAATCAATGCTAACCCATACATGTTCAAAGACTTAATTGAATGTCAAATCTCTTATAATGCAATTAATAACGAGAGAAAAATAGAGAAAAAAGAAGAAGAATATGAGGATGAAGATGAGGATGAAGAATATGAAGATGAGGACGAAGATGATGAGGAGGATTGAATGCAATTTAAATTAAACGAATAAAAAAATATATAAAAAATTATTTTCTACATATATAGTATACAAACATGAATAACTCTATGAATAACTTAGAAACCGAAAATATCTCAAACAAGAAAGATTTTTTTAAAGATAAAAGCAATGAATACATTTTTTCAGTTTATAAAGACTTAAATGGACAATATGATGAACTATCTGAAAAGTTTTATCAGGGAGTAAAGAATAATGGATTGAGAATGATTAAATTAAAAATCGGTCAAGAAACTCAATATAAATTACCTTATGCAGAACGCAAAACACCTAAAAGAAAAACAAGATCTGATAAAGGGACAAAACATAAGGAAAAAACCACTTAAACAATAAAAAGTATTTTTTAAAATTAAATAATATAAGAAGCTTGAAAATAAATTATTATGTATATCTTATAATATATACATAATGAGAGCAATCCAAAATTTGAAATCGTATAACTACTACAACACTAGAGTCAACACTCTTCAAACCAAATTCAATACTGAAGCAAATGCTGATAAAAAGGCTAGAATTCAGGATAAAATCAATGATATCAGACAAGCATTAGAACAATTTAGCAATGCAAACAATGTTGAACAATTGAATCAAACAAGAAAAGAAACCAGTAAAATCATCACTAATTCTGACAGAAAAATGAATACCTTCATAAAAGGTGCAGAAAAATATAAAAAATTTTCAATTGATCATGCTCGTGCTTATACCAATATGATTAATGCAAAAAATAAGAACCAAGAGAAGAAATTCACCAAAATTTACAATGATTTAATAAAAGAAAATCGTGATTTCAATAAAAGAGGCGAATTCTATCATAAAAAATACATCACAAATTATGAATGAAACCATTGCAAGATTTAATAAAGAAAAGCAAGATAATTTATCGACTCTAACTGCTGAAAATTCTCTAAGAACTAATCAAAATATCGAAATCAGACAAGTTAGAAGAGGTAATGATTTAATTAAATACAATATTCCTTACTAATAATGTTTTCAACGACGAAGATGATATCATAGAAAATGAACTAAATAAATGTAATGTAGCAATTAAGAAAGTTCTTGAAAAACATGATTGGATATTTAACTAAAAGAACTAATTTTAAGAGATTTCAAATCATTACTGAATCTATCGAGATCAAAAAATCTTATAACAGTAGACTCAAAAGTTCGAAAACACAATTGAAAATGAAAATAGAATTAGATCAACTCAAGAATCATTGAAATTAACAATAGAACTTATAATGCAATTTACTATGAGCATTCTCAATGCCTACAATGTAGGTTTCGTTATCAACATTACGACCAAAACGATGATCAGAAACATGAATTCTATCAACAATTTATCAATCATGTATGAAGTTCCTAATGTACAAGATTCTGCTGGTGGTTTAAATATGTTTACTTACATTTCTTTTATGTTATTTCCTAATCAATGCTAATGGTGGAAATGATAAATTAAATTCTGAATTCGTAAAAAAACTTTCCAATTACAAATTCTTAATGAACAACAAAGCCGAAAATAATCTTTGTTTTGAATACGCTATTGCAATGTGTAAAGTTGCTCAAAACAAAGATTTATTACTTGAAAATGCTGATCAAATCACTAAAAACAAAATTAAAAGAGATCGGAATTAGAGATACTACATTATATGATGATATTGTAACTAAACAACTTACTGAATATGATCAAATGGATTATCCCGTCTGTATTTCAGACCATGAAATGATTCAAAACTATTGCAATTTTCACAAGATTAATTTAACTATTCATGCTGTTTCTTCTAATGGAAAAAATTATGAATTCGATATCGTTTTCGATTCAATTAAAAACGGTTCTTATAAACATTATCATTTATTATACATTCCTAATGGCGATGATTATTCATTAACGAAGATGGATACATTAATGGGCATTTTATTGCAATCACAAATTACAATGAATTTATGAGAAATTGCTTAAACTTCAACAATAAAGAATATGACACAAACATTGATTTCAAAGAAGTTTTCGTTGATTACTCTAATAATCGAAACATTAGCCACTCATCAATATGATGTTTTTGTGAAAATTGTAATAAAAGAATCATCATAGAAGAAAATCAAACCATCGAAGATTGCATTAAACAACATCAAGAAAATCAATGTGAATATATCTCAAAATGTATTTATCCATCTGAAAAAACTAAATTCAGTACTAATGTAAAAATTACTGAGAAACAATTTATTCCATTTGTTGTATATTACGATTTTGAATGTTTACTCAAAAAAATTGTTAACGATAAAGAAAGTATCAAGAACACATTCCTTACATGGTTTCTTATGCTAGATCTTGTCACGATAATGATGATTACAACTTAAATCCTGAAGTATTCTATTCTGATGATCAAAACAAATTAATTAGACATTTCATTGAATTCCTTTATGAAACTCTTACTTTCTATAATGTTTCTTTGATGAATCAATCTAAAATGAGAGTATATGAATACTGCCAATTCAAGAAAAATAATCCTGAAGAAAATGCTATTTGTCATATTTGTGGTAAAGGAAAATCATACATAGATGGCAAAATAGATAAATTCGTTGTTGATCATAATCATTTCATTTTTAAAACCAATAACATTCGTGGTTGGGCACATCAATCGTGCAATCTAAATTTTAAATCTAATCTATTTGATATTCCTGTTATTGCGCATAATGCTGGTAATTACGATATCAAATTTATTCTCGATTTCATTATGAACAATTACAATTTTAATTACAAAGAATTAGTTCTCAAATCGTTAGAAAAACATGTTCAAGATTTTAATGGAAATGTTGGAGAACGAATTCAAAAAGTTATTAATTTAATCAAGAATCTTGATGACAAGGATGAAGTAGTAATTTCGTATGATAATAATCTTGAAAATAATAATTTAATCAATGATCTCTACAGTTCTTTTGCGAATATGTTTTACATCAAAAGGAACAAAGAAAATAAGACTTGTCTAATTAGATTCAACAATGAAAACATGTCTGAACTTGATTTAATCAGCTGAAAACTAGTGAATCTTTTGTTTCATTCAATTCGGGAAGTTTAAATTCATGGATTCGCGAAATTTCATGAATGCATCACTAGAAAACGTTGTAAAAATGTACGAAAATAATTGTTCATTCGATGTTACGAATAATGTGAAATTAAACTCTAAAATTAAACTTCTTGAGAAGTGATCAATTATGCAAACTTAAAGTTCCATTCTCATTACTTTGATTCTTATGAAAAACTGTTGGATAAAAAGACAATTAGTAACGATTATTATGGCAGATCAATTGTGAAAATCAAAGAAGAAGATAAAGATTTCTATCAACAAACCTTTAAAAACGCTGATTGTACGCATTTAGATTTCATTTCTGAGTACTGTAAATTAGATGTTTCATTATTAATGGATTGTATGGAAAAATTCAGATCAGATATGTTTAATGTCACGAAAATCGATCCTTTACATTCAATTACATTAGCGAGCTGTTTCTTTCAAAGCATGGAAATTACAAAATGAACATGAAATACATCTTAGTTCACAACAAAGAATTGGATGATTATTACAAGATTTATGGAGGATTATCGAATGTCAACCAGTATTATTCTGAAGCAAACAATGTTTTACAAAAAGAATATTCAAATAAAAAAGATGATTCTATGATTTGTTATTTTGATGCGAATTCATTATATCCTTCGGCTATGCAGTTCAAATTACCATGCAAAAACTTCAGGATTTTAGATGAAAACGAGATCAGATCATTTAATGTTTTTGATCATCCGGACGATGGAAAATATCATTATCAAATCAAATTCAACGTTAAAGAGATCCCTTATTATGTTCAACATGAAACAAGTAATTATCCTTTATTATTCAATCATGGAACCGTTAGAGATGATCAATTAAACAAAAAACAACTTGAAATGAAATCTGAAAATCATGTCGATTACCGTAAACTTTTACAATCTTTTGACCTTGAAATGAATCAAGAATTATCATATGATTTCAGATTATACAAACGAATTATTAGAGCAGGATACAAATGTGATATAATTGGAGTTGTTGAATCTAAACAAGAATACGTATTCAAGAGTTTCATTAATGATTGTGTCGATAAAAGATCTAAATCTCAAAATAAGGCTGAAAAAGATCTTTATAAATTACTGATGAATTCATTATATGGAAAAACTATCCAAAACTCGAATAAACAAAATTACATTATTACTAACGAAGAAAACAATAACAAATTAAATAGATACATAAATAAAGTTAACTTTGATAATTGCGATATCATTAATGAAAAATTTTCTATTGTAATCGAGACATAAAACCTATTACAAATATAAATATCCTCGTCACTTAGGAAGTTCTATTCTTAATATGTCCAAATGTCTAATGATCGATCATTTCTACAATCTTAAATCAATTTATCCTGATATTAAATTGCTTGCTACTGATACTGATTCATTAATTGTTAACATTAGAACAAAGAACTTTTATCAGAGATTGTATTGATAATGAATTATCTTTATACACATGTTTGATTGGAGTAAACTTAAAAGAATCATTCTTACTCAAGAGATGAACAATGATCAATTCTTATATGCGGCAATTATCAATAAAATCATCAATAAATTTGATAAAACTAAAGAAAATGGATTAGGATTATTAAAAGATGAACTTTCTGCGGATATTTGTGAAAGATTCTATGCACTCAAATCAAAGTGTTATTATATGACGATTATGAATCCTTTCACGAATGAAATCACTAATAAAAATGCTGTTAAAGGTGTTTCAAAACAATACGTTGGAGATGATAGAATTATTAATGAAACATACTTTCAGAGAGATGCTTAATACTCATACGAATATGTTTGATGATTGTAAGAAAAGTAATACTAATGAATTTAAAATTGTTGTAAATGCAATTCAATCTGAAAACCTCAAAGTATATTCTGTAAACAAAACTATTACAGCATTAAGTCTATTCAATGATAAAGTATATATGAATGATAACTACATTAGAACTCTACCAATTGGGCATTATTACATTGCTTTCAAACAAGAGTTATTATCATTGTTGATGATGCCAAAGTACAAGGAGATTAAGTGAGACCAGATAAATCGGGTTTATTCCAAAAAGTAAAGAAATCAGAAAGGCAGATAACAAACAAAATAAACGAGGTGCTTTGTAAATAAAATCACAAATAAACACATATATGAATAAATGAGGTGTTATACAAATAACTGAAAGAATAAGAAGAGGAACACTCATATTCATATAAAAAGATAAGTATACGTACACACTTAAATAAGATACTAGGAATATCCATTTGGTGACGTATATGAGTACGTAACCAAACGGAGTATTCTAGAAATAGTTCTGTGTTGGAGATATTTAGGAAAGGTCTCGAAGAAAACTCGACACCCCCCTTATCTCGAACACAGATAAGATATATGCATGCAATATCGACGAAGACACAATCAATAAAGGTTATGCAATAATAAACTCTGGAAAAGCGGCAAAAATGGAAACGCAAAACAAGGATAACAAGGGGGAAAAAGAATCGATATGTTCACGACTTACGAATCAATGTCCATGGTGTATAATTGATCAGAAGTATACAACCTAGGGAGTATGGACCCTGAGGCTGTGCGAAGCTGGTATCGTCCTTGATGGTCAATACTGGTGACGTAGTACGGACCGTTCCTCTTGGGGGTATGCTTGTTGGCAGTGGGGTTCTCTGCATAGACGCATGCTCCTTCCTTGAGAGGTTGCTTTCTCATCAGATGACGAGAAGCAAACGATGAGGCTGTCTTCTTAGCCGTGGAACTGTATGCGTCGTGAACAACGGGAACAATCACTTGACGGAACTTGTAAGCGGAGTACTTACGATCCTCTACTTCGTCGTGATGGGAGAAACCGAGGTCCCTCGCAAACATTAGCGCAAACGGTGAAGTCTTGTACCTTTCGAGAACCCGAGAGTTCACGTGGAAGGTAGCCTTGGCCAAGTGGACATCCCACTCTTCTTGGCTGCTCATGAGTTCCTTGTTTAACGCTCCGTAGACGATGCCAATCGCTCGTTCCACCTTGCCATTGCTGGCGTGGTGGTGAGGGACGGTGAGTCGATGTGCAGTACCCCATTGACTGAGGAAAGTTGAGGTCTGTCCATTGACGAACTCTTTACCTTGGTCTGTCTGCAGGATCTCAGGAGGGCCCATCACGCCAAAGATGAAGGAAAGGGCATCGAGGACGTCCTCTGTTTGCTTGGACTGAAGTGGGACGGTGCAGATGAAGCTTGAAAGGACATCGCATAGAACGAGAATGTACTTGTTCTTAACCGAGGTGATCGGTAACGGGCCCTTGAGGTCAGCTTCTACTATCTCCCAAGGTTTGAGGACCTTTGGAGAGGAGATGGGGGCGAATCTCTTCTTCTTTGCGTTGAAACGCATGCAGGGTACACATGCTCGAACGACGGATTGCACCTGCCCTTTCATCCCGTCCCAGTCATGCCCATCTTTCTCGAGGAGGGCAATCGTGTGGGATTCTCCAAAGTGCCCTCTTCCGTGATACTCTCTTACGAGAGTTTCACGTGCTTCAATGAGCGTCTCCCCCTTGTGGAGAATCCTCGGATGTGATCAGATCAGGAGCTGAGTCTGATGACGACAGATGTAAATCTGCGATTGGAAGGGAGGCAGGGTCATCATTGATGGGAGGAGAGGGGGATCTGAAGAAGACGATGATTGGGAAAGGTCAGCGGAAGAAGAGGTATCGGGTGAAGAAGGATCATCTTCACCTTCGATGACAAGTTCGGCGTCTTCGTCATCATCATCTTCCTCTTCGGCGTCGGATCGAGGCTGAGCCTGATTGACAGAAGCGGTAGGAAGGGAAGAGGATGATGGACTTGAGGAGACGGGCGCAGAGGGGGATGAATGAGATTTCTTCGCGCGAAGCGAATAGATCTTCACGGGATCGGTTGAGATCGGAAGCACTGGGGTGTGGACTTGCTTAACGAAGATCCGGGATAGGGCATCTGCACAAACGTTGTCTACACCAGCGATGTGACTAATCGTGAAGCTGAACTTGCTGAGGAGAAGGGTGCGTCGCTGAAGCTTCGGGGAAAGAGACTTGGCGTTGTGAACATAAGTCACAGCGTTGTTGTCGGTGAGGACATGGAAGTGTCGGCCGAGCAAATAGGACGAGAACTTGGTGAGGACCCAACAGAGTCCTTCTAGTTCTCTATCTACGGCGGACCATCGCTGTTGGAGAGGTGAGAAAGCCTTGGAGAACACAGCGATGGGGATCTCTTTCGACTGAGATTTCTGCACCAGCAATCCTCCGACTCCTTCCAGACTAGCGTCGCAGTAGACCTTGGTAGGAAGAGAGGGGTCGAAAGGATGAAGAGAGATGGTGGCAGTAATCAGCTCGCGGAGGGCATCAACGTGGGCTTCATACTCTGGTGTGAGGAGAAGCTGCTTAGAATTCTTCATGGCTTCCAAAGGAGCAGCGACGATGGAGAACTGGGGAATGAAATCCCTCAGGTAACTTGCGAACCCAAGGAAGGTTCGAAGTTCGGATGGAGTCTGAGGCAAAGGCCAGGCTGCAATAGCGGAGGCCTTGGTGGGGTCTACGGAACGTCCTTCTTTAGAAATGACAACGCCGAGGGCTCTCAAGCGAGTGTATCCGAGCTGGCTCTTGTCCACGTTGAGCTTGATTCCGGCATTGTTCAAGCGCTGGACGATAAGGTCGAGAGTCTGGATGTGGTCTTCGGCCGAAGAAGAGGCGACGAGAAGGTTGTCGATGTAGACGTAGACACCCGGTAGGTCTCCTATGACTTTCGTCATAATGGTTTGAAAGATTCCGCCCAAAGGCTTGAGGCCGAAGGGGGATCTTTGGAATTCATAAGTGGTGCCGTCCCACTTGAATCGGAGGAACTTCTTGTGCTCAGGGAGGACTCGAAGTTGCAAATAGGCCTGAGTCAGGTCTAGCATAGAGAAGAAGCGCTGGGCACTTGCAGTCTCTTGCATGTTGCGGATGTCGGGGATCGCGCTACAGGGATCATCTAGGTACTGGTTCAGACGAGTGGCGTCGAAACAGACGCGGAGTTTTTTGAGGCTCCCATCTTCGTTGAAGGTCTGTACCGGCAGGAGTGGGAAAAGGTAGTCTCCTGGCTTCGTGCTCTTCACGATACCAGAAGCTTCCCACTGCTTGATCTGAGTAGTGATCAAAGGACGAACGTGAGGTTTCACGGGATACTGAGTAGCGATCAGCTGGCTCGGTACGTCCTTGACGAAGGGGAGTTTGAGAAACTCGCCTTTGATGCACCCAGATCCCGGAATGCGTGAGTTGCACTCGAAGGGATCCTTGAGGGCGATGAGGATGCGCTCTTGAAGGGCATTGTCGACGCGCTCCACTTGAAAAGAAGTAGGGTCGAGGTCAGGCTCATCTAGGAGAAAATCGGGGTCCGAGATCTCACTATCCGAAGGAGATGAAGGGGGTCCTGTCGGGACATCCGAGAGGTGGATACCGAAGGGACCCAGGAAGTCGCGCCCCAGTATCGCTGTCTGGTCATCAGGAGATACGAAAATCGTGCCCTTACAGGTCACTCTCCCGCATGTGAGGGAGACGTTGGCAGCCTGTTGGGTCAGGACTCCGGATCCGCTGATGGTGGCGAAAGGAACCTTACATTCCTGGAGGGAGTAGCCGGACATACGGATCAAACGAAGGGGGGCGAGGCTGATTTCTGACCCAGAATCAAGGAGAAACTTAGCGTTGGCCCTTCCCATCTTAACGACGGCAGAGGGCCCGGATGAGGAGAAGTCCTCGGGCTCAAGTTCGTTCCGCACAAGCCTCACACCATAGGTGTCTTTTGGGCGAGTGGGGTACCGTCCTTTCTTGCCAGCGGGCTTCTTCTGCCAGGTTTCGCCTGCAGCCTTGGTGGACTCAGCGGTGGATTCCTTAGTCTTGGGTGACTCGGTCACAGTTTCCTTGACCTTCGGTGAAACGGAAGGCTTGGTTGCGGTGGTGACCGTGGTCTCTTCGACGTAAGCCTTTCCCGTCGTGTAGAGGAAACGAATGTAACGATCGACGATGTTCTCGACGGGGGCCGAGTTCAAGAAGAACCGACCGGGAGAAGCGGTCAAGTCGTCATAGAAGGAGATGATGAACTCTTTCCCATACTTGAGCTGCGACAAGAAAAGGAGGGAAAAAGCAGGATTGTCCCTTCCTAAGCCAAAGCGTTCCCACTGGCGTACCTTTTCTTCGACAGCGATGCGGATCGAATCGATAGGAGTGTTCTTACGAACGATGGTGGTCATGGTAAAGATGTTGTCGATACCATCGGAGGTGCGGTCACTTCTTGCCTGGGCGATGCGGAGTAGTTGAGACCAACCAACAGCGGCGGCCTTTATACTCTGAAATTCCGAGTAGTAAGCTACGGATTGACGGAGTAGATTGGAGACGGCCTGGGTCTTCATCCGATAATCAGTGACTTCCAATATCTCGAAGTGTCTATCAACACGATAAAGGAGGGCAACGAAATCGGCAAATGAAAAGGTCTTAGGAACTTCTTCGATGGAAAGGCTCTCTTGGATAAGCTCGAGCTTCTTGTGGGAATCGTCCCGGTATGGTCTAAACGGAGGGTTGACAGGTGAATCGTCATCACCGTTGCTGGCGAAGTGGAACCTAGGTTCATGGCGAGGGCTAGGGGTTTCAGGGAAAGCGGGGCTCTTGGAGCTCCCCGATCGTCTGGAACTCCTCGATCTCATTGTTGGATTATCTGGAAATGTTATGATGCCAAAGTACAAGGAGATTAAGTGAGACCAGATAAATCGGGTTTATTCCAAAAAGTAAAGAAATCAGAAAGGCAGATAACAAACAAAATAAACGAGGTGCTTTGTAAATAAAATCACAAATAAACACATATATGAATAAATGAGGTGTTATACAAATAACTGAAAGAATAAGAAGAGGAACACTCATATTCATATAAAAAGATAAGTATACGTACACACTTAAATAAGATACTAGGAATATCCATTTGGTGACGTATATGAGTACGTAACCAAACGGAGTATTCTAGAAATAGTTCTGTGTTGGAGATATTTAGGAAAGGTCTCGAAGAAAACTCGACAATATAATGAGCCTGAGACATATGTGTCCTTTGTTTCAAATGCATTCGTATATTTGCGCAAGGTATTAGAATAAAGTTGAGGTAATAATAGCGATATAATTTAACGGGATGTTTACTTTCTTTTAGTGCGCAAAAATAATGTTTAATTAATGTTAACGCTCTTTGGCTCGTTTATTTAGGCTAGAACCAGATATTTATATTAGACTCAGATATTATGAAGATATTTATCAGGACAACAACAACACATACAACATTTCCACGTATTTAATAAAGCGCCTTCTACTCTTATTCCAATAAACCCTGTTTTTTACCTTCCATCCTCCTTCCCCCCGTTAAGTCAGAACTACCCCTTTTCCCTCCACCCTCGCATCCCCCCATCATCCCCTCCTTAGCTCAAATCCCAAAGAACTTGAGAAATACGTTTCAGGTCGTCATACGCGTATTTTCCCTCCACTGTTCTCCCCTGTTTATCCTCCACCGTATAAATTGAGCCCACTCTGCTCTGTACACGATAAGCGAACATCCAGTTAAGCGGAGAAGTACGATCAGTATTCCTTACGGCTACCTTTGTACCTACCTCAAAGTGTGGGACCTTCGTATGATTCTTCTTCCACACAGCTAAAGACTCCTTCCATCTCTTTGTCATTGCAGTCTTCCATTGTTCACGTTGTGCTGTGTACTCCGACGTCCGACGCCTAAACATCTCCTCCGTCTCTCCTTCCACTCGCACTGGTGTCTTCAATGTCAGCATTTGCATTGGCGTGCCAAACCCTCCTCTCCTATCATCCTTGTTGTAGGACATGACTATGATGGGCCACATCCGTCTCCAGGGCTGATCAACTTCCGTGGTGTAAAGCTTGGAGAACAACTTTCGTTGCAGGGAACGGATCACCCTCTCGACTTTGCCTCCCATGCGGTGTGCGTGGGGAACACTTGTGATATGAGTGATATTTCTCATGCGCAGATAAGACTGCCAACGCTCAGAAGTAAAAGCTGTCCCATTGTCGGTGTGAACGGCGGAAGGGATGTGCCCATCCTCCAGCATAGTGCGAAGGAGTTTGATGGCTGATTCAGTAGATGGGCCAACACAGGGCTGAGACCATACAAATCCTGAATACTCGTCCACTGCGACTGCAGCGTAGGCATAGTTATCCTCACCACACAGCTCAGGTGGGAACGGACCCTTAAAGTCTATATACACCTTGTCTAGTGGACTTTCAGACGTTCTCCTCTGGATGTCGGGTTTGCGTCGGTTATGAATGGGAGCAAAGGCAGTGCAGAACTTGCATCCACCCAAGAGTGCCCTGATCGCCCTTCGAAGACCTGCAGTAGGAAATCCTTGCCTCACCGCCTCTCTGTGCCAGTGGTGTTCCCCACAATGTGTGCCTCCTACATGCATTTTCCAGAGCTTCTCTGTATCTGCGTAGAATGGCAACACGCATGGTGGCTCCGCCTGAGCTAGAGGCACAAGAGGAAGTCTCCTCTGCCTTCCGGGTCTCCTTGCTTCATCCTCACCACCGACTCTTGCTACATCCAAAATTGGGGGCCTGACACCTCCTCTCCGCCCTTCTGCTCTACGTCTTCCTCTCCCTCTCCGTCTTCTTTCTCCTGTGCGCCGTCTGCCCGCTTGGGCCCTGACTCTGCCTCTCTCCACCCTTCTCCCTCTACCTCCCCTTCTTCCTCTTTCTTCCCTTCTCCCCTCCCTTCTCCATTCTACTTCCGCCGCCCTATCGTCATCCCGCATCTCACTTTCCTCTCTTAGGTAATCCTCCCACCCATACTCCTCATCATCCTCCCTCCTCCCACGACCTCGTGCACTTCTCCCTCTCTCCCTCTCGTTATATCTCCCTCTTCGATTGTTACCCCCTCCCTCCCCTGGTCCTCGTTGTCGTCCATCAATACTAGCTCCTCGTCTTCTTCTTCCCCTGCATACTCATCATCGTCTAGCATCCTGACAATGAGTACGTGATTCTCCTTCTCGTATGACGCCCGAGAGAGTGCATCTGCTAGGAAGTTTTCTTCGCCTGTCCTTAAGACCAGGTCAAAATCAAACTGGCTGATCTCCGTAGCCCATCTGTCGGCGACGGAATCCTTTGCTGCTGAAGCTGGAGACATCAATGCGGCGTTGTCACCTTGCCACGTGAATCTCTTAGAGAGGAGTAGTGGGCGCCATTTGCGTAAAGCAAGAAGGAAGGCACATAGCTCTTTGCGGTGGGTCGTGTAGTTTTTTCAAAACTCTGGAACACCCGACTCACGCATCGCACTGGCACCCATTTCATTTCGCCCTGCACTTCGTCTTCCTGCCATAAAATGGCGGAAGCAGCATTCGCCGATGCATCTGTAGATACCATGAGTTTCGCATGTGACTTGTAGGCGCGAGTGATGAATGCGTGAGACACCACCTCTCGCGCTTTAAAGAACGCACTGCGAAACTCCTGGTCCGACTTCAGCACCCCGTTTACCACCCTCCCATTCAGTGCTGCCACATGCTCACCCCATGCAGGCACATGAGCCTGCAATGCCTGAGCCACCCCAAGAAATGTTTGAAGCTCCTTGAGTGTGGTGGGCGCTTGCAACCTAGAAATGGTTGAGCAACGGCCTACTTCAGGTTCTATGCGCCCCTGGCCGATCCTCCACCCTAACATGTTCACATATCTGTATAAGAATTGCGACTTGCTTGGATTGATTCTGATCTGGTGCGCATTGAGCGCCTGAAGTACCTTCTCCGTCCTCTCCTTCAGTTCTTCCACTGTATGGGCTCCGATAGTGATATCGTCAATGTATACGGACACACCGTCGATATCTCTCCCAGAACGGAGATCATCATGCGCTGGAAGAACTGAGAGATGACTTTGAGGCCGTAAGGCACGCGCTGAAAGCGATAGCGCTGGCCTTCCCATCTGAAGGAGAGATACTTGCGGGAGGCAGGGTGAAGTGGGATCTGCATGAAGGCACCCTCAAGATCGAGTGCGACGAAGAGGCGGTGACGTGCCATGTCGTGGATCTGCTCTACAACATCGGGAAGAGGGTAGTCATCGTCAACGAGGGCGTCATTGATCAAACGCAAGTCTGCGCAAACTCTCAGCTTCGTCTTCTCCTTCGTGGTCCAATCCTTTTTAGGAGCTGCCACCAGACTCATGAGGTTAGGGTTCGCCTCTGTATCTTTCTCAATGGCACCTTTATCCCACCAACTCTGGACTACCTCCCCCATCTGCTGCTTCCGTCCCTCCGGGTACGCATATTGCTTTCGAGAGAATGCCCTCTCCGGGTTCGCACTCCCATTCGTCTTGAAGTTCAGACGATAAGGAGTCATGGGGTGCGAGATCCCGTTCGTGAAAGTGGCATTTATGTCCAGCAATGGCTGAAGTGCATTGACGAAGGCTTCCTCTCCTTCTCCTCCCCTCCGTCTAGCTGCACCCTCTCATCACGACCCTCCATCTCCGCATCTACATGAAGCTGGTGTCTGAAGCGAGATGTGGGAAGCCATCTAGGCAGGCGTTCCGCCACCACATCCCGTCCCAAACCATATCAACGGGAATGTCAGCCACGTAGAAGTCGACTACTGATGACAGACCCAGCACTTTCACGCACATCCTTCACCACCCCCGCGAACTGAGATACAATGTTGTTGCTAGCTAGGAATGAAGTGTCTGTATTAACGACGGTCAATCCTAGTTTTTCTGCCATAGCAGCTGTCATTACCGACACTGAGGAACCTGTGTCTGCCAGTGCTCTCTCAATACAATTTTCAATGCTAACATC
>JAWNMU010000731.1:0-21601 GCA_035043665.1 Drosophila quasianomalipes | reverse complement strand
ATGTGGACGTATATACCCCATTATACAGCTACTCGAGGAACAGCTGCAGAGATGAGGCTTCGTGGAGATGAAAAATACACTACGTCCACACTCAAGTAGACAATGTGATAGTGCTCTCGGTTTGAAGCGCTTGAATGCGCGTTTTTATTTCATTAATTATCGAGTGTGATGAAACGTGGCCTACATGCATTCTAGATATTCCAGCCGGAAGTCATTTTCCTCGCAGAACGAAATTTCCGGAAATGATGGTTTTACACCCGACAACGATGCATGGAATAGACAGCATCATATCTATGTTGTCACAGCTGCTTATCGTAGTGCACAGCCTATAAAGTATGTGAGTTGGTGACTGTATCTCAAATATTGAGTTTTGCATTTAAATGAGTTGATTGCGTGTGCGTATGTGCATGTGCACTGCATAATAGTGGCGGGGACGCAGGAAATGGAGGAGCACATTTTTGGCATGTTTCAAGCCCAATCAAGTCAAGACAATGGGGACCAATGACGTGTACGTGGGTTAAGTTTCTGCACGGCAGCACAGAACGTCTGGTACTTGAATCGTGCAATGTATGGCAACGTCTCATCCTGTACTTGAAATGTTGCAGACGTCGATTGGAAGACAGTTATTAGCCGAGATAGGAAGAGGAAAGCAACAAGACTCCCACCAAAGCCTTCATTTCTATAAAGAGCTCAATGACTCTCAGAAAGGAGTTGACTGTCCAAGGATGTCACTCAGGTGTGTCTAGAGCTTAAATCTTGGTTTGGTTATGCAGCTTCTCCGTATTGTGCCTGGTTTTCTCTGGCCTAGATTTGATACCTGTGTGAAAGCGTATACATCGACCTCACTTGCTCACCATTGGTCAAAAAAAAATCTCTTTGTGTATTGTTGGTGTTTATGTTCGCAAACGTGTGGCCTCGGTCATGTGTATATGTAGGTGTCCTCTCGGTATTCTCAGCTCCTCTTGCAAAGCTTTGTTGTCGTCTCCTTCCCTCCCGCGGTCCCGACGTGAGAGATGAACCAATATGCTGCGCACCCACAGATCAACTGTATCAGCCGTGCATTCTTCCTCAGTCCATCTCATCCACCCATCCTGGTCTTCGGGCACTTCAGTATCATCAGCCTCTTCCTCATTGCCCTCCTGTTCTTCCCTCTCAGCATGCAGACTGGATGGAGTAGGAAGGTGCGGGTTGTGTCCCTCCTCTCCCTAGTGCGCGTCCTCCTTCCTCAGGGTCCCTCACTCCCTCCTCAGTGTAAATCTCAGTATGTTTATTTGTTCCTTGCTCAATATCACTTAGCATGGGCTGCCCAATGCCCGGGTGCGACGGAGGTGCGCGCATGCATAAGTGCAAGCGTATGCACGTATGATGTAGTTTTCTGATTGATACTTCTGTGTTCGTGTATGTACATATGTGATCATGCATGAATGCTATCAGTTGAGTGGGAGGGATTGCATTTACGACGAGGAGAAAGTACCCTGCGCTAGAGAGAAAGACAGTTGCGGTGGAAAGGCGGAGGGGCAGTGTAGCGCGGTGACGACGGTTAGGAGGAGCCCCTCGGGCCCCACACAATGACTGTTGACAACAAGTCTCCACGGCCTCCTCCTGCAGTTTCTGTAGTCCCTCACCTCAGTACTCAGACAGTAAATGGGCCTTGGATATTGCCGAGAGAGCCCTGGAAGTTGGGAAAGGTGCAGTTAGTGACAACAAGGCAAGCAGACAGAAGAAAGCGAACAGTGCTGAAGAGCACAACGCCGATAAAGGGAGAGGCAGGTATACAGGAAAAAAACTTTGCTCACGACCAGACGAAATTGCAAACGTGCTGTGACGAGAGTTGTCATCATCTCCAACCCCCACGTCAGCCTAAAGCTGCTGAACTTCCTGGAGTCATTCTCTTATTCTGATAAGGCAGCATTGATGTGTCCAATCTGCAGAGGCATGTGGCTGCGGGAGACGCGCGTTGCCCATCCGCCATGTAGACACTCGAAGTGCTTACATGGCTGCCTCTGTATTGGATAAAACAGAAGAATGCATGCCTACACTGCTCGCTTAACTGAACTCCCATCAGCCCTAATGCTTCACGCAAGTCCGCTGAGCAAGAGAAGCAGTACGAGAGGAATTTAGAGATAGCCTCATTCCACCAACCCAACAAGCCAATTAACCCCCCCCCCCCCCCCCCCCCCCCCCCCCCCACGCGCGCGCGCACATTGCACGCGCGCGTGTTTCTGGAGTATGATATATGGCTCCAGCAAATATGGCAAACTTCTATTCTCTTTGTTGTTTCGCTTTTTTTATGCATACGTATATTTTTCATATGGTATTGAGCAGTAATGCCACTGTATTGAGGTAAACGATCTTGTTAAGTGACAACAAAATTGTGTTTCCCCTTAAAAGCCGGAATAAACAAAAATGCAGTCGAGGGGTAACATCAGAACAAATGTGAATATCTATGAGAATGCACGTTACGCGCAAGCGATCTAGAAGGAAACGCAACATCGACATAAACAAGAATGTTACTACGAGCAGAACGCATGAGGTGGGTGAGTTTCACCGCAATCATTGCAGCTTCTCTAACGAACGAACACTCGTGCGCTCGAACCGTAATAAGATTAAAAAGCACCGATCAGTAAACAAATTCATAACAGGCATGGCAAGGGTAAAAACTAAAAAAAGACGAACAAAAAGTACAGAAAACGTAGCAAACGAATAATTACGTGAGTAAATTGACTAAGTCTTTATCATCCTACTCTATTTCCCTATCTCACTACTCACTAACTTTGTGTAGGTAAGAGTAGTAAGGGAACAGAAACCAAGGCGCAGAATAAGCTTGATGGCAAAATGAGCCGATGAGCAAAAGACATGCTGAGAAAAAAAAGATCAAACGCCAATGGCAGCAACCAAAACAGCTAACGGAATTTACGCCAGTGAAAATCAGGAATGCAACCAGACACTCATGATAGCGCGAGGAAGGTAGAGGTTTGCCGCGGAGCCAATCGCATCCCTTCTGCGTCTTTCAAGCGTCTTGATCGCTCAGGCAGGGCAGATCGGTCACAAAATGTCAAGTCGTGTATAAAGTGCAGCAAATGTTAGGGTGTTGGGCATTACCATCTTCAGTGGATGTGCGTGCTAAGTGTTCTTGAATCTCTGAACAGCAAGGCAAAGACTCATCCGCCAGTGCTACGCAGTCTCTTGCGAGGGAGGAATTGGTTAGAATCAGTGCCTCCCTGCTTTGAAACGTAGCAGGCTCCATCGAATCCTCTGTAATACAGGAGAAAGCAGGTTGTCAGAAGGGTCGAGAGCGAAGGAGAGATCAGAAGGTGGGGAAGAGAAGGACACTCGTTGAAGTACTTCGTCTCAAAAGGAGTCACACATTTGGGAAGGGTGTAGCACAGCACCCCCTCCCTGGGGACCGACCGATGAAGAGGGTCCCCACAGGGCACTCTGGGTGATTTGCCAGACATCCACATCAGTGTCTTGACGAATGAACAAGACAACGTGTCCGTCGTGGCTGGAAGCAGCCACGTGGGTCTCACCAGCGGGAACTGTTGGGGGCGACTACGCAAGCACCAACCACTTGGTCCACTTGCTTGTCAATCTGAGAAGAATCCATGCACGTCATAGACGTAGAAATACACCCCACTCATGCACACGTAGCTAACGAAGTAATTGAGAGTAACCGTAAGCATACGGGGGGGGGGGGGGGGGGGGGGGGGAGGTGGACAAGATACACTACCTCGATGCTTGTCGCAAAGTTTGGCGTACACTTTCGGTGGCGAAAGCGTAGCGGTGTGTTTTGGTGTGGACAACGGAAATAGAAGTAGAGTCTCCTGTGACAGCATGTACGGTTTCTAGTCCGGAATGGCGCCCATGGTTGGTCGAATTGAAAATCTAAATCACGTGATAGATGCCTGACAGCACTAGACGTGTGTATTCAGTGAAGAGAGTACAAAGACTTACTCCCTGAGGAGGGCTTTGCGTCAGGGTATGCTTGTACCGCAAGCACAATAAATGCAAGGACCGGGGAAAGAGCCCGAAAACCTCATTTCTCTGTGCAGACGAGAAACCGAGAATTCGCTAATCAATCTGAAGATTTGAAAATTGTTAGCAAGATCAAATAGCTGCTCTCTGAGACATAATATGCGTATTAAGGAGAGGAACTGCGGTATAATGCAATTTTTTTTTTCATGGCTGCAAGAACTCCATTTTGAACGATATTGGACTACTGTGTGGTTGTGAGCATGGTTAGGGGGGCTCATTTTTATTCACAAATATAAATAATATCTTCATGATCAAAATATGTTAACATCGTTTTAGCTCATATGGGAGTATATACGAGTGAGTATAGCTAAGAACTAATGTGGTATTACGTGCTACATTACAATATATCGCAAAATTGAGAAGTTGTGTGTGATGCATCATGAGAGCTTAACGGATTATGCAATCTACCTGTCCTATTTGGTTTCTTTCAAATGATCATAATCTATTAAATAACTACGTTAACAACATAATGTGATCTATTAGACAAAGAAATATCAACTGTGCATGTGCATGCACGCATATGCAAGTAAACGAGGATGAAGTTGCGCGTGTGAGAAGCACGGAACAGTATGTTCAGCTTGCGGTGAGAATAGTTTCAAAAATGTTCAAATCAACAGAGCAATGAGCATGGTCCTGTTGTGAGCTAATATTAAAAGAAAAAGTATTGGCATATAACAAGTATCGGCCTATATATTCGTTTCTGTCGTGGTTTATTGATTTTTGAGTATTTTCCCACAAGCAAAGATCTATGAAAATGACGGTCTCATGCACACTAGATAGTTAGTTGTATTGGCCAACTTTTCTGTTTTCGTGATCGGAATGGGCCAACAGTACGAAATTTTCTTATGTATGAGGACTCAGGCTTCAAAATCTACCGTTCGGAAGCCACTTATAGTCAGCCGTATAAACTCGCAGTACACCTGATCCAATAGTTATATATATTCATAAACACGTGTTTATGAATATATATAACTATTGGATCAGGTGTACTGCGAGTTTATACGGCTGACTATAAGTGGCTTCCGAACGGTAGATTTTGAAGCCTCAGTCCTCATACATAAGAAAATTTCGTACTATTGGCCCATTCCGATCACGAAAACAGAAAAAGACCAGCAGAAACTAACTATCTAGTGTGCATGAACCGTCATTTTCATAGATCTTTGCTGTGAGAAATACTCAAAAATCAATAAACCACTCAGAAACGAATATAGAAGCATGACTTGAGCTATACTAATACTTTTTCTTTTAATATGAATCACAACAGGACCATGCTCACGCTTTTATTTGAAAACATTTTTGAAACTATTCTCACTGCAAGCTGAACATATAGTTCCGAACTTCTGCCACGCGCAACTTCATCTCGTTTACTTGCATATGCGCATACACATGCACAGTTGATATTTCTTTGTCTAATAGATCACATTTGTTGTTAACATAGTTAAATTTAATAGATTATGATCATTTGAAAGAAACCAAATAGGACAGATAAGATTGCAAATCGTTAAACTCTCATAGTCATCACACACAACTTCTCAATTTTGCGATATATTGTAATGTAGTACGTAATACCACATTAGTTTTAGCTATACTCACTCATATATACTCCCATATGAGCTAAAATGATGTTAACATATTTTGATCATGAAGATATTATTTATATTTGTGAATAAAAATGACCCCCTAACTCATACTCACAACCACACAATAGTCCAATATAGTTCAAAATGGAGTTATTGCAGCCATGAAAAAAAAAATTGCATTATACTGCTAATTTTCTCCTTAATACGCATAATATTCTCGAAAGCAGCTATTTGATCTTGCTAACAATTTTCAAATCTTCGTATTGATTGCGAATTCTCAGTTTCTCGTCTGCACAGAGAAATGAGGTTTTCGCTTCTTTTCTTGGTCCTTGCATTTATTGTGCTTGCGGTACAAGCATACCCTGACACAAAGCTCCCTCAGGGTAAGTCTTTATACTTTCTTTCACTGAATGCGCACGTTTAGTACTGTAGGCGTCAATTTATCAGTGATTTAAATTTGCAATTCGATAACCATGGCGCCATTCCGGATCGAACCATATATGCTGTCACAGGAAACTCTACTTCTATTTCCATTGTCCACGCAAAGCACACCGCTACGCTTTCGCCACTGGTGCTATACGACCAAACTTTACTACAAGTATCAGGTAGTGTATCTTGTCCACCTCCCTTTTTTTTTTTTTTCCCCCCCAATATGCTTACGATTACTCTTAATTACTTCATTAACACGTGTGATATGTGTAGTATTTACGTTTATGAACGTGCAGGATTCTTCTCAGATTGACAACAAGTGGACCAAGTGGTTGGTGCTTGCGAATGCCCCCAACGATTCCCACTGGTGGAGACCCCGTGGCTGCTTCCAGCCACGACGGACATTATGCTTGTTCATTCGTCAAGACACTGATATGGATGTCTGGCAAATCACCCAGAATGCCCTTGGGGACCCTCTTCATTGGTCGATCCCCAGGGAGGGGTACTGTGCTACCCTTCCCAAATGTATGACTCCTTTTGAGACGAAGTACTTCAACAGTGTCCTTCTCTTCCCCACCTCCTGATCTCTCCTTCGCTCTCGACCCTTCTGACAACCTGCTTTCTCTTTATTACAGAGGATTCGATGGAGCCCTTTACGTTTCAAAGCAGGGAGGCATCGATTCTAACCAATTCCTCCCTCCCAAGAGACTGTGTAGCACTGGGGATGAGTCTTGCCTTGCTGTCTAGAGATTCAAGAACACGCATAGAATCACATCCACTGAGATGGTATGCCCAACACCAACATTTGCTGCGACATACACGACTTGATATTTTGTGACCGATCTACCCTGCCTAACTGATCAAACTCAAAGACACAGGAAGGGATACGATTGGCTCCGCAACAAACCTCTACCTTCCTCCTCGCTATCATAGTGTCTGGTTGCATTTCTGTTTTCCTTGTAAATTCCGTTAGCTGTTTTATTACTGCTATTAGCGTTTGATCTTTTTTTCTCAGTATGTCTTTTGCTCATCAACCTATTTTGCCATCAACTTATTCTGCCCTTATTTTCTGTTCCCTTACTACTTCTCTTAACAACACAAGTTAGTGAGAGTGAGATAAGGAAATAGAGTAGATGATAAAGACTTAGTCATTTACTCACGTAATTATTCGTTTGCTACGTTTTCTGTACTTTTTTTTGTTTTTTTTTAATTTTACCCTGCTACGCCTTATGACTGAAGTTTACTATCGGTGCTTTTTTAATCTTATTACGATTCAACACACAGTGTTCGTTCGTTGAGAAGTTGCAATGATTACAATAAAACTCACCCACCTCATGCGTTCTCTTATAGTAACATTCTTATTTATGTCGATGTTGCGTTTCCTTCTAAATCGCATGCGCATAAAATGCATTTCTATAGATATTCACATTTGTTCTGATATTACCCCTCGACTGCACTGTTTATTCCGGCTTTTAAGGGGAAACACAATTTTGTTGTCACTTAACAAGATCATTTACCCCAATACAGCGGCATTACTGCTCAATACTATATGAAAAATATACATGCAGAAAAAAAAGAAACAACAAAAAGAATAAGTTTGCTATATTTGCTTGAACTATATCATACTCCAGAAACACACAACATATACAATATATATCACACGCATGCAAACAGAAATGTAGTTGACTAATTAATTAACTAATTGAATTAATTGAATAGGCTATCTCTAAATTCCTCCATCTGCTTTTCTTGCTCAACGGACTTGCGTGAAGCATTAGGGGCTGATGGGAGTTCGAAGCTGACAGAGCGGGCATGTATTCTTCTGTTTTATCCAATACAGGAGGCAATCCATGTAGCATCGAGTGTCTACATGGCAGATGGGTAACCTTATCTCCCACATCCAAGGTGTCTCTGCAGATTGGACACATCAATGCTCTTTTTCTCACAATAAGAGAGCAAACTCCAGGAAATTCAACAACTTTAAACGACGTAGGAGTTGGAGATGATGAAACTTCTGTCACATAGCACGCTCTTGCAATTTCGTCTGTCGACAAAGCTTTTTTCCTGTATACCTGCCTCTCCTTTATCGACGTTGGCTTCTTTCTTTTGTTCGCTTTCTTCTGTCTGCTTGCCTTTGTTATCACTAACTGCACCTTTCCCAACTTCCAGAGCTCTCTCGGCAATATCCAAGACCCATTTACTGTCTGAGTACTGAATGAGGAACGAGGAATCTCAGTAAGAGGAGGCCGTGGAACTGTTGTCAGTCATTGTGTAGGGCCAAGGGGCTCCTCCATCTGTTTGCCCTACCACGCATACACTGCCCCTCCGCCTTCCACCGCAACTGTCTTCTTCGGAAAGGATATTTCTCCTCTCGTAGTAAATACAATCCTCCCACTCAACTGATAGCATTCATGCATGATCACATATGTGTACATACACGAACACAGAAGTACTAATCAGAAAACCACATCATACGTGCATACACTTACACTTATACATGCGCACACCTCCGTCACACCCAGACATTGAGCAGCTAGTAAATGATATTGAGCAAGGAACAAATAAACATACTGGTTTACACTGAGGAGGGATGAGGGACCCTGAGGAAGGGAAGACGACGACCAGGGGAGGAGGAGTACACAACCCGCACCTTCTACTCCATCCAGTTCTACAGTTGAGAGGGAAGAACAGGAGGGCAATGAGGGAAGAGGCTGATGATACTGAAGTGCCCGAAGATAAGGATGGGGTGGATGAGATAACTGAGGAAGAATGCACAGTTGATTTTTGTCTGTGGGAGTGCTTGTGCACATATTGTTCATCTCTCACGTCGGGACCGTAGGAGGGAAGGAGAACACAACAAAGCTTTTGCAAGAGGAGCTGAGAATACGAGAGACACCTACATATACAATGACCGAGTTGCACATTTCGCGAACATAAACACCAACAATACACAAACAGATGCGACCAATGGTGAGCAAGTGAGGTCGATGTATACGCTTTCACACAGGTATCAAATCTACCAGAGAAAACCAGGCACAATACAGAGAAGCACATAACCAAACCAAGATTTAAGCTCTAGACACACCTGAGTGACATCTTGGACAGTCAACTCCTTCTGAGAATCATTGAGCTCTTTTATAAATGAAGGCTTTGTGGGAGTCTTGTTGCTTTCCTCTTCCATTCGGCTAATAACATCTTCCAATCGAATGTCTGCACATTTCAAATATAGATAGACAAACAACACACATTCAAGAAAAAAATACTAGACATTCTATTCTGCCGTACAGAAACAATCTACATACATTCAATAGTCCCATTGTCTTACTTGATTGGGCTTGGAACATGCTAAAAATGTCTCCTCCATTTCCTGCATCCCCACCACTATTATGCAGTGCATGCATACACACACACAATCAACTCATTAAATGCAAAACTCAATATTTGATACAGTCACCAACGCTACATAAATTATACACTCGCACTACTTACAAGGTTGTGCCAGATGCCAACATAGATATGATGCTGTCTATTCCAGCGTCGTTGCTTTCGTTGTAAAAACCATCATTTCCGGGTTCATTATTCTGCGAAGAGGAGACTGCAACTTCCGTAGGAATATCTAGAATCACATGTAAAATTACATTTCATCACACTCGATAATTAATGAAATATACACTCTTACATTCAAGCGCTTCAAGTTGATTCAAGTGCTTACCTATCACATTGTCACAAAAACAGTGTGGGCATGAGGTTGGTATTTTTCATCTCCACGAGACCTATATCTCTGCAACTGTTCCTCAGTGTATATAATGGGGTATATACGTCCACATCCTGAGCAAATAACTTGCTTTCTAAGCCCTACGCGGATGTTCTCCCAGTCAGAGACACTATCCATACTAGAGAATACATTCGCAACACAGAGAAGAATTAACAAAGATCTTCATTATTTAAGCTAGGAAAACTGAAAACAACTACTTGACTTCAAAGTTCAACATCAGTTCCCCCAATATACTCGTCTAAACATTGTACATAATCTAACATAAACATTAAATATTGACGTTGAGGCATGATGATGCACACCAAAATATCTTCGATGTGTGGCTTGTTTCTTCCTGCCTCTAAGCTGCATACGCTAAGGTTAACATGTATACAGTCAATATCCAGGCTCCCTGATATTTATACGCCCAGCCATACTTCCACCTAATCCTATACATATTTCTATGCTTATTTTAAATTACAGTTAGTCCTTATGCAGGTAATCGTACACTTCGCCTCAAGCTGTGCTTGAAGTTCTTCACCGCCCAAAGACGACAAGATACTTTGTTTTCCCACACATAACTAATACAAAATCAACCACTACTCTTCTTTTCTAACTCTACCTCTTGTATTCAAACGCCATTTATACCGTTTTATTTTGACAGGATTTGACTCCATGGTTAGGGGTTGCACAATTGACAGAGAGCAAACGCCCTTTGCTAAATACAGATGAAAGCGAAGTGTTAATGCACGACTGTTCAGTGTACAAAGACCACGATGAAGTATTTAAGAAGGTTAAAGCTGTCATCACTACCTTTAGACTGTTGTACCTATCCGAGTCTCACGGGTCCAATTTTTTCCTCCATTTACTTCTCATTGATAAGATAGAAAAGAAGTCCAGCCTTTTTTCCGCCCCCAAATTGGCTTTGCACTTGAAGTCTGTTGGAAAGTCACTTGCTCAACAACTTACTCAAAATATCATTCCTGCGGATGACTCTGCATCTAAGTTGAATCCCCATTTCACAGTGGTTTTGAAGTTTGATCATTCTCATTCTAGGGATGATTTTTACGAGAAGCTTTTATATGCTCACTCCAATATCCTTACCCTTCCCTTGTCAACATTCATCAAGTCTCCTGTAGTTTCCCAACAGTCTCCTGCCTCTTCAGGGTCTTTCTCAACATCATCTGCTGGGATTGGTGGTATCATGAGGAATGTCGAGGAGAGGCAGAAGAAGAACGGTATGCATTTTTCTGTTTTTCTATTGCATGCTAATTTTAGTTTGTTTTCAATAATGCTCGACATATCTATGCAGAACTCGTATCTATATCTCATTTACAGACATTATCTATTTTTGGCTTGAATGCTTTATCTCACAGCTCAAACACTGGATGAAGCTTTTGGCGATTTGAACGCCCTAATGCGCCAAGCACAAGTAGTCGTTAAGTTGGCTGATCAGTTTTCGTCAACCATAAAAGCAAGGGAGTCACTTCATGCTCAACAAGCGGGAGGGGAAGGATTATCTGCTATAGAAAAAGAGAGGAGGCTTCTTATGATGAACTCCTTTTAAACATGGGTATTTCGTCTCCTGTGACAAAGTCCTCTGCTGGGTCTGCTTACCATGACCAACTGTCTAGACAACTCTGCGATTTCCTTAAACTTCCTCTGAAGAAGGCGAATGGAATCCTCCCTCTCACAACTGTATATTTCATGTACAACAAAGCCAGAGGATTAGACCTGATCTCTCCCCAAGATCTCTTGTCTGCCTGCAGTAGATGGTCGTCTCTAGGGCTCCCTGTTTCTATCAAAACATTTCCTTCTGGAGTTATTGCTGTAGAGTCAGTTGATTTTAGTGCTGAGTCTCTGTCCAAGAAAATAATATCACTGATTGATGACAAGGATAAACGGGCAGCAAACACCCATGCAGTTTCTCCCTCTCTCCCTCCCTCCCATACTTCTGCCATATCTGCTTTGTCACCCACTGGTTCTAACACCTCTTCTCGCCCTGCTCTTCCTTCTCGTCCTACTCTTCCTACTCTTCCTGCTCTCCCTTCTCTTCCTACACTTCCTTCTCTACCTCCTTTTCCTATTTCACCTCCCAATTTGCGCGCAAATTCCCCTTCTATTCCTGTGCAAACAACCACAACGATTTCTCACGGAAAAGAACACCTTGCTTGTGTTAATGCACTGTACGTTGCTTCAGTGTTGAAGATGCCAATTGGTATTGTGAAGGCTCATTTGTCGGAAATGACTATATCTACTGGTGATTTGATTTTAGATGATTCTGATGAGGGTTTGTGGTACTATAAGAATTCATTTTCGTCTTACGAGTTTCACCCTAAATATGTACACACCCAGTAACCAAATCTGTATGAGGTCGCATGCTTTGATTCATTTAGTTGAACAGTTTATTAATTAAATTCATTCTTTTCTCAGATATGCATATTCGATTAGAAAGTGGCGGGATTGCAATTATCTTAGTCGACAGGGATGTTGTAGTACAGAGAGAAAAAAAAAATAAAAACACAGAAAAGAAAAGAGTAAAAAAATAAAAAAATAGCAACACAAAGTTAATGAGATAAGAAACATTATCCCTTTCTTGCATAGTGGCAATTCAAAGAAAAATAACATACACGGAGCCACCATTTTCAGGAGATAATAAAACCAACTCACGCACACATAAACAAATAATCACCGCAGGCATATCAATGCTTCATCTGGCTCTCCTACAGTTTTTAAAAACTGGTGGGTTCAAGCATTCTTTAAGATGAACATAACATATTTTTCTCTGCCTCAGCTACACCCTCCTTCCCTTGAATTAAACAGAATGTATATAGATACGATGGGCGTGAGTGCATTCACTCACAGCACTTCACCCGCTCCTATGATACATCTTATTCATTGTTTCGATGGACGTATCTGTTGGTTGGAGCATACACCTGATTGTCCTTTCCAATTACGTAAGGGACCCCTCCAGCTGGACGAGCGTCATTCAGAGGAGGATGAGACTCAGAGTATCTACGACCTGACCCTGCTTCATTTGGTTCAGTGAGAATAGGAGAGGAGATATCGTATGGGTTTGCTGCAGCTTCCTCCTTCCTTGTCTTCTCCGTAACCATCGAGTATGGGAAGAGAAGGATTGTCATTATAGTTGCGAGGGTAAACAAACACCAACCAATGGGTCCCCAACGAGCGCTGACATGGTAGTTCGAACTATAGTAATTTCTGTGCCCCCAGAAGCGATCGCATGATGTCTCACAAGGATAAGCATCTGCAGTAGCGTGGTGAACAGCGCGAGGGTGATACAGCGCAAATAACAGCACTGCAACTGTACCGATTACAAAAGTAGTAAATGTCAACAATGCTCCAAATGCACTTCTGGTTCCAGATGGGTTCTTTGTGAGGGAGCGGTAGGTGTAGTAGACTGCTGTTATGAAGGAGAACAATAGAGCTACTCCGTTCAGGGTTGCGCAAGCTGTGTTCAATCTTTCGAGGGGAGTGCAATTTGCATCACGGCACTCCGCATCTCTCCAATTATATCTAAACATTTTACATGTGCACATAATACAATATTTCTTCGTTATAGGGATCAAATCATTATCCAACTTTGAAGCTTGCAAAAACAATCCCACACGCATATTTATCGAACCTAGTCTTTGGGCAATCACACAGCCCCAAGGTGTCTGTTCCTGACGTATGGCAGTAGTTATCTTTCCAGCCTTGCATTAACATCACCGAACAATCTTTTCCGGTAATGTCATCTGTAAAATGCCCGTGATGAAAATACCACGGAGTAGCCATTGCAGCTAGAAACACGAGGAATGTCATCCACGCAAATACCATTGTGGAGATACCAAAGCAACTTCTTGCCATCTGAAAGACATGAATTAGTACATATTTACATTCATTTTAGTACAAATATGCTACCAGACAAAAACATGTATTATGTATTCGATAGTGATTACCAATACCCTTCGAGTTGTTTCCGTGTATTGAAAAAAAAAATAAACATAACCGAACAAATGAAAAAGAAAAAAAAACAGAAAGAAAAGGTAGCTCTCTAAAGGAAAAAAAAATACTAGATAGGTGTAGAGGAATTTATGTAATTTATCATCGAGAAGGGTACCCATACTTTATGCACACTTAAATATAACTACATTTTTATACATTGTACAATTTCCTTCTAATTTAGTGCCTCTTTGACTTTTTATTTAATTACCAAATCTTTCAGTTCGACAACTTCAAGTGATTTGTCAACTTGAATATTTTCCGTTTTGTTCTCTTTAAGTTCACAAAAAAATTAACATAATTCTATTAAAAATACACATCCTCGTTAATTACACCACAAAGATATACATTTGAACAAACCAACGCCCTTATTTTTGCACCTCTTTTATGCGCACACTCTAACCATACACAGTGTTTGCCGCGTGCTACAAATGCATAATAATATTGTTATTAAGATATCATTTTCCTTTTCTTTTTTTTTTTACTGACAAGCATATTCATAAAAAACACAAAATTCACTGCCCCTAAAACATCGCTGTGCAGTCCTTTCCTCAAAGAAGCAAAATTATGAACCACCAGGACAGAGTTCAACAGATCGAAATAGATTCATAAAACAAGCAAACGTAGTTCTCTTTAGCTCTCCGAGCATTTATATATAGAGTATGTTTATTGTATTTAAATTACCCATGATTCACCATGTATGTATAGTGTGTATTGCTATTAATGTCGCTTGTGAATATGCTGCTTACGGATTCGATTTCGAGCAAGAAAACAAGAAGACAGATACATTCTCACAGATAAACAAATACACGAGCAGTTCAGTTCACAAATGAATGACTAAACATAACACACTCATAAGTATACACGTTCGGCATATCATAGAATAGCATGAAGACACATGTGTCCGTTAGTAAAAACAGTTTTCTCCAAAACAATGTATATACAGAGGACTTGTGAAGAAGTCGAGATTCATAGGTGGGAATGAGGCTCACACGAATGCAATACAATTGGCCGGTTTGTAGGGAAAATAAAAACGAGTACAAACAGCCAACTACACAACAAATAAAACATATGCGTAAACTATAGGTTGGGGGAGGAAGGCGGTGCAACTAGGAGAGGCATTGCGGTACGCAGTAGGCAAAAAATTTATGCAAAACAAAATAAAGAGTGAATTTTCAAAAGACAAATCATAGATATGACTCCAAAAACATTTCTAATGGAATAACTCTAGGGCTCATGCCTACGCTTCACCTACCCTCTTCCTTCTCATGCTCTTCACTATTCAATCACCTGTTCCTTGGAATCTAGTACTGTACACAGTTTGAAGATCGACCACTTCTCGCACACGAAAGGGTGCTCGACAACCCACTGATAGGCTGTCGAGATGTTTCCCGAAGAGCAAGAGGATAAAAAGAAGAGGCTAAAGGATCAATTATTTTTACGCACGTATCCTTGTTTCTTGTGGACTGTTGGATGCTCTCTCCCCTTCTATAGATTGATTGCAGGTGCAAGGGTGTTTCAGAACAGATAAAGGTAGTGACATTCACAGCTGTTAATGCAGTAAGTGCATCCGCTGTAAGTCAGAGTTAACTCTTGAGTTAATGGTGCCACGTGGTTAAGGAGTGTTCGCTATCTCGATTTCAAGACACTTTCAGATATGCTCGGGAACTCTTATTGCAGGATATCTCGATGAACTGCCGAAGGGAGAGACATTGCAGCTAACTGGCGCAGCTAGTATTCATCATCATCACATCATTCGTTGCACCCTTAGATGAGATTCCTTCTCACCCGTTTTTCCTCCATGCAATCCCAACACATTGGAGGCGATGAGAGTAGCAGTGTTCTTGGTTATGGTGTCTGTGGTAGTGCTTCTAGGCCTAGAGTAGGTCAGATAAGCATTGAGGAGGCATTGAAGGATCCTTCCCTGGGTGTCTTCGCCCAGGAAGGAAGTTTATCTGCTCTTCCATCAGCTCTTGATCCTCAATTGGCTTAGGAGGTGGACTCAGTCTGCGAGACCCCATCCAAGTTGCAGACTGTCCCATAGTAGCAGACGGGGGATGGCTTGTGTCGTGCCTGCTTTTGTGCCTTCTATCAGCTGGATTATTTTCCCCCTGTACTAATCGTTGGTCAAGGTCACACCATACTTAACCACACCTCCACGAGTCACTGGAGTTCTCTTTGCGTGGGACAGCATTCGGCGTTGATTTTTTCTCGTCCACTCTTTAGCGCCAGAAAAAAGAAGGAAACGCGATCAATCACTAACCAAAGAAAATGCTACGCATACGTTAGAATACCGTAGCACACGCCTTATAGCATTCTTCACTGAAGGAAGAATCTCCAGCCAAAGCACAACTCGCTGTAAACAGCAGATTTGTCGAGTTATATACGTCTGAAATAGCATACCCAGAGACCTTTCGAATAATTCAGGCGTAGAATTGATACAATCAGACTGACAAACCAGAACTGGAATATGTTTACAACGTAGAACATCACTAACTGACTGGCCAACGAATTTGATTAACAACGCTGCCCGCAAGACATGCCAGTCAGGAAAATGGAAAACAACACGAAAGAAACAGACTCCTTTGTCACCTTCATCACTACAGAGTTCTTTGCATTTACAACCACACCTTTCGTCACTGACCAGCTCTTCACATTCACTCAGCACTTCTCCGCCTCCTCCTTGTCCCAGCTCACGCATGCCATGCCATCGGCAAAATGGAGAACATTGACCTGAAGTGAAGGGACTACCTTCGGACAAGAGATGCCAGTAGGAATGAACAATTTATTATTGCAATGACTATTTGCATTCACGTATGTTAAAATACAGTTAATATGTGTTGGAACTGCCGTAACTGACATGTTCGCAAGAGATTAAAACACATACTATGGTACAACACAAAAAGATCTTGTAATGCAAAATAAAATAAAATAAAAGTAAACAGTATATATATTTAAATAGAATCCAGTGCTAGGCCAAACAAAGAGGATGCCAAGAAAATACAACACACGTCATCTTTCTATTGGCCTTCATTGGAGATATGTTTTCTTCACAAGGACACCCGGTTGAAATGGGATGACCGAGAGAAGAAATATGGTTACAATGCTGAGATAAAGCGATACACACAATAGTATACATACGAATATAAAATGAACTCATAATTATGATTTAAAGCTTGCATGAACTTGAAGAGAAACATTAAAAAAAAAAGGTATGACAATTATTTTGAACGAGAAATAGAATCAAGAATATTACGGAGAATATTTTTTTTTCAACAGCATTACTTCTACGAGTAACAACTACAAACAACACTTCTATACATAAAAGTAAAATAAACCACACCCACATTAACAACAAATGAGCAACGTGCGGATGTTTGAAGGCAAGGTAACAATCTGGCTACGGACTTCCTCCCCGACTTTCGAATACACATCAACAATCAGATAACCAATAGGACCTTTAGTCATCAAGGTCTGACCAACCACATTGTACTGGGAAAGGATGCGGTTGATGTCACGGAGGACCCCAGGAATGTTCTGATGAATGTAGAGGATGCGGGCACAGTTCTTTACATCTAGTGCGTTCGTGGGGTTCACCTCAGGAAGATTCACTACTCCCACAGTGCTTCCAGTGTTAATGTAATTGATCAGCTTCTGTGCAACTTCCTTTCCAATCGCGCACTGAGCTTCCTCGGTAGATCCTCCGATGTGGGGAGTGAGAATAGTGTTGGGGAGGCCACAAGGGGAGAGTAAAAGGGGTCCGCGTTCGACGCAGGCTCGGAGGGGAACACGTCCATTGCACATCCTGCTAAGTGTTTCGATTTGATTGCATCAGCCACTGCTTGGTGATCAACCACAGTTCCTCTAGCTGCATTAATAAGGTAACTTCCCTTCTTCATCTTGGCTATTTGCTCAGCCTTGATGAGGTTCTCTGTCTCCGAAGTGAGAGGCACGTGGAGAGTTACGAAGTCTGACACTTCCAGCAGTTCATCGAGGGATCCACAGGGCACTGCATTTCCCAGTCCAAGCTTAGGAATGTAGTCATAGTACTTGACAACCATACCAAGACTTTCTGCAATGACAGACACTTGGGAACCCACATGTCCATATCCCACAATTCCCAACGTCTTTCCTCTGATTTCGAAGCACCCAGTGGAAACCTTCTTCCATTGATTCTTGTGACACTCCAAGGATCTTTCGAGAACTTGACGCGCCAGCATGATCACTTCTCCAATGATCAATTCAGCAACAGAACGGGTATTCGCAAAGGGAGCATTGAATACGGCAGCTCCTTTCGAGGCAGCAGCAGCGAGGTCCGTCTGATCTGTACCAATACAGAAACACCCGACTGCGTACAAGTGCTTCGCAGCGTCTAACACGCGCTTAGTTACACTGGTCTTGCTACGTACACCCAAAATGTTAACATCTGCGACAGCTTCTACAAGCTCATCTTCGGACATTTTATCTCTAGTCTCCACAATGTAGCCTTGATTCCTGAACAACATAACAGCATCAGAGGAAATCTTCTCCAACAACAGGACCTACGCGCCACAAATGAAATACGACCCAACACACATCGTCCAGAAAATTCAAATTAACCTATATCGTAACATATTTTCTCCATACATTTTCAATTCTGTCACAAGATACACTACATTAACATAAAGAAACTGAAACAGAACGTCACTTCAAATAACCCTCTTTTGAAACAAGTGATTTACAACTTGAATACACGACTAGAGTTGTACAATATATTTCACGTTGCACCACAGTGCAAAATACCTACCTTTATAGGGGCTTTGGAATCAATATTTTCTTTATGCTCACAGACCATGATGATGTCTGCAACAAAGTAAGAGCGGCCAGAGTGCACATACACAGATACACAACAAAAAATAAGTCTACCCAAAATTCTATAATTCCAATAAAATTATACATTACACGAAAATATATAGTATCTACACAAATACGTACAAAATAATTATATATCCAATTAATTACATCACAAAAAAATACGAAATGATGATTATCCCTTCGAGGTGCGCATGGGGAGCTCCGGAGCTTAGAAGAAAAAAAAATCTAAGGGCGAAAAAAAATCAATGAAAATGAGGTCTCACAGACTACAAATGGAAATAGAGTAAAGACCGATTTCTGGACTTGCAGCAACCGGGTAGTCTGACGTCTAAAATTTAATGCATTTCCACGAGTTTTGCTTGCGCTTATTCTATACACAATATGTTTTATTGTTCGACCGCATATGTAGTAAACAAAAACTCATTACACAGCATCTATTCTCTGAAACAAATCACAAAATAATCGATACCCATACCAATATATCTATTCATACACACACACATACAAACAAAGTAAGCGCATAAAAAGAACAAACAACGGAAGTAACACACTAAAAAAAAATGAGCAAGCAAACGGCTCGCATCATCTCAACGACACACTGTTCGTCAAACAAAGGACAGAGAAATAAACAAGAAGCAATTCTACAATAAACACACACATCACTACTAGCACATGGTAAAAGAACTAACTACATATATAAACGCAACGCGTCACTACAATACAAGACTAAACATATGACGAACACTTAATCAAAGAATTTAATTACGGACTCATTTCTAGCGAGGTCCCACACTTCTCCGTCTCTATATACTCGGAGACAGTCGTCTAACTGCTCTTCTGAGTACCCCTTCTTACTACTGCAGAGTAAACATCTGAGCGTCTTAGCGTAGGCTTATTTCAAGAGCCTTGCGAACATTAATGATGATATTGTAGATCTCAGAGATAGGGTCGCTCTTTTCTTCTGAGTCCTGCCTCCTTCCAACTGTTCCTTTGAAACGTACAGTAATCGCAAAGCTTCGTCCACATCTTCCTTTTCCACAATATCCCTCAAGTGAATCTTTGCAAGCGCTTGGGAGAGTCTCAGAATCGAAAGAAGAGATCTAGCAGTGCAGAACCTTCCTCTATCATTCAGTTCCGCCTCATTCCCGTTTCCTCCCGCCTTTCTGGCCTCTCGAGCATCTTCCTCGCTAGTTTCCTTTCTGATAGTGACGTAACAAGACGAAATGTAATCACCAAGTTCCTTGGGGACAACGGGAGTGTACGTCTTGGCTTTGGCAATGTACGCTCTGATGAAGAAAGGGGAGAAGGGTTCACCTGAGGTTTCGGGTGCGGCATTTTCTCTGTGAACGTAGGCGACATGAAGAGCTAACCTCTCGTCGGCAGCAGCATCTGGGATGTCTCTCATGACGTACGTCAAGTCGAAACGGGACAGTAGTGCAGCGGGAAGGTCAAGATTTTCACCAATCGACTTGTTGATGTTGTATCTTCCGAAGACGGGGTTCGCTGCTGCCACCACAGAAGTTCTCGCGTTCAGAGTAGTGGTGATTCCAGCCTTAGCAATCGATACTGTCTGCTGCTCCATAACCTCATGGATAGCTGTCCTGTCGTTTTCGTCCATCTTATCGAACTCATCAATGCAACAAATACCCTGGAACACACGCCCACCATCAAACAGGGATACAGAAAGGGTATACATCAGAAAAAGAAAACGCGCCGAGGGATACAATTAGGATTCATTACAACACAGAAGTAAGAGACAAGCGGCAATAACACAAGTATGTTGTCCGCAAAATGAAGAGCACAAACAGGGAAACATCAGTATTCCAATAGTACTACTCACCATGTCAGCCAACACGAGAGCTCCTCCTTCCAGTCTCACATCGCCCGTTTTATCATCCCTTAGCACTGCAGCAGTCAATCCAGCACCAGAGGATCCCTTGGCTGATCATTCATTTAAAGAACCACCGAGATATACGGTCCGAAATAAAGACAAGTTGAAAATCACACAACCACCATTCATTAGCTTTGGTCAAACACACACAAAAAAAAACACAGAAAGCAACGATAGAGAATACAGGGGGTCTCTAAATGAAACACATGCGAAGGAAATGAACCATGCCACAATATCCCTTTCTCTCATTTCTCCTGAATAATGACAGCAGCAATAACTAAAACGCTGGTTTGTTTTACCTGTTGTGTATACAGATCTAGGTGCAACCTTCGTGATGTGCTTCAGAAGCTGCGACTTAGCCATTCCGGGGTCTCCCAGAAGGAGGACGTTGATGTCTCCTCTGATCCTCATCCCGTCGTCCATTGCCTTAGTAACTCCTCCCACGAGACACGCCAGCAACACCTTCTTGATGTCGAGATGTCCGTAGATCTCTGGGGCGATGGAGAGGGCTAAGTGGTCGTACAAACCCTCTGCCTCACCCACTCTCTCTATCTCCTGCTCCTGCTCAGGAGTCAGAGCCATGTCCTGATAGTTCTTCACAGCCACCACCACAGAGCTAGCTTCGATGTGCGTGTTGGTGATGAGTCCTGCTTTGAGTGCTCTGAATCCGGTAAATACGGTGGGGAGGAACACTCCACATACAGTCACAACATCTCCAGGCTTCGTCTTTCTCACCAAGTCCCCACTTACCCTCACAGTTACTGACTTTGGCACATGACCGACAGGAACCTCAGAAGGCAGTTCCTGCAATTGCATCTCTTGGTACTTTCTGAACTTTGAACCTCTCACCAGGGGCACTAGACTTCCACTTGTCTTATTTAACTCGCAACGTTCCGAGGGACAAGAGCTCATGGGAGTGTACTCCCGCCGAGGTTACTGTCTGGTAAGACTCAAAACCGCACTCTTCACAAAAATATGGTTGTACTTCGATTTGGGGGAGGACGTCTGTAGTTCTTGTGATCACTCCTCTCACTGATACGAGAGCAATACCTG
>JAWNMU010000730.1:0-15135 GCA_035043665.1 Drosophila quasianomalipes | reverse complement strand
GTGGAAGGAGGAGGGGGAAGGAGGAGGAGGAAGAGGCAGAGCTAAAGGGAAGAGTGGTGATTGGGGGAAGCAGGATATATGAAAAGGAAGCTGAGGGAGAGAGGAGGGAGAGAGAGAGAGAGAGAGAGAGAGGGAGAAGGAAGGGAGGAGCCGTTCTGTTTGAGTGGGAGAAGTCTACATGTAAGGCTACGAATGTGATATGTTCAATTTTTGAGCCGAAGGTCGTCTTCATCGTTTCTCCTTGGTAAGCCACCACGCGCAGATAGATACATGTCACGTACACATACACCTACGAATATACACATACATACATACACATGCACACGTATTTCTCTTGATTTATTCAGTTCAGTTTAATTTCGTAATTTCTTTAATACTGACATTTGCCACTCCCTTTATTTTTCCCGTCTGTTTTTTTTTTTTTTTTTCACATTTGCTCTGCTCACGTGCGTCCCTTACCTCCCCCTTCCTATTCCTTCTCTTCCTTTCGTCCCCCTGTTCTTCCTCCCTCAACCCCCTCCCGTCCTTCCTTTATCCTCCTTCCCCTCTTTTTCTCTTCTTCCCCTCCTTTTTCTCTTCCCTCTCTTCCCCTTCCTTTCTCTCCCCAGGAATTACCCATTGCTGACGCTGGGGAACGCGTTTGTATCAGCATTGATAGGAGGAAACGTAGTAGTATCCTGTTCTTCTCCGCAATGCCCCCTCGTTCTCTCTTCCTCGACTCTTCTCTTGAGAAGGCAACCATCAGGTGGAAGCGAGAGCAAACGGAGAAGGAGAGGGAGAGGGAGAAGGAAGGGCAGAGAGGAAGGCAGGGGCAGAGGGAAAGAGAAAGTGAGAGGGAGGGAGAGAGGTGGAGGAGGAGGAGCGCGAGAGGAGGCATATGGCTAGCTCTGAGTCTTTCTTCTTGTCAACAACAGTCGTAGCCGATCCGTCCGTCTTCTCCCCTCTTCTCGTTTCTTCCTCTTTCACAGGTGAGGCACTCGAACTAGTTCACACACACGCACACACACATACACATGCACATACACATACACATACACATACATGTATATATACAAAAACATAGATACGCACAAGGCTACCCTACACCCACATGTCCCCATGCACCATCTGCTACTTGGCGTATGCCCATGTGACTCAAGTGTGATTCAAATGCGATTCAAATGTGATTCAAATGTGATTCTTACATCTAACTTGTGTTTGTGTGCTGCCTACCCCTGTGCTCCTTTTGTGTGCACAATCAGTGCGCTGTCCTCTATGGCCCACGCATGCCCTCCTGCACACGCCTCGATACCTAACAGGTCTTACTTGCTGCATTCTTGTCCTCGCATCGCCCTCTTTCTCAACCACAAAAACGCACCCACGTGTCCTTCTCTGCCTCCTTGAATGTTGCTCGACATGTCGTCGCATTTCCTTCATCCTTCTCTCTTGCGTTAGATATGATTGTATTCACGGGGTCAACGACCGTGGGAAAGGAGGTGGAGCGGAGGAGTGCGGAGAGCGAGAGGAACTGCAAAACCGTGCAGTTGGAGTTGGGGGGAAGCGATTACTCAGTGATCGTAATGGACCGAAAACAAAAGGAGTACTTGTTGGGGAAGAGAGGGGGAGGGGGAGGTAGAGGGGAAGGCAGAGGGGAAAGGCAAGGAAGGGGAAGCATCCGAGTCCGCATACTCTGTTTGGATTGAAAAGGTAGCCTCCGATGTCGTGGGCGGAGTTTTGTACAACGCAGGACAGGTATGGCTAACAGTGGGCTCGATGAGCGCTTTGAAAAGAGGAGGACGTCGAACAACAACACGACCTTTTATGCACGCCGTCTCTCTATTCTGACTAACTCACATCCCAACGTTTCGTACATCCCCCATCCCCTCCTTCCGTTGCCCGTACACGCTCTCTCTTTCCTTCTTTCCACTTCTTCCTACTTTCGTTTCTTCCTTCATTTTCTATTTCTTCGTTCTCTTTTTCCATGCTTGATTCTTTTCTTATTCCGCCCCCCTCATACTCATACCCCCCTATCTCCCTCCCTATCTTCCTCCCCCTACTTTTTTCTTATGCTTTCTCCTAATCCTCTTTCCTTTTCCCCCTATCTCCACTCTGCTTCCCTCGATGTGTCCCTCGTTGCATTTCTTCACTTCCTTCCACTTCCATTTTGCGTCCCTTTTCCTTTCCTTTCCACTCCATTTCCTTGATGACCCTCGAATATGACCGACTATCCTTGATGAGCATAGTCCTGCTGTTCTGTTGAGAGAGTGCTGGCGAGTGAAAATATCTACGACGACCTCAAAATATCTTTGAAAAGAAGTTGAGGGCGACGATTGGACATCCTCACTTAAAAGACGTAGA
Organism: Drosophila quasianomalipes; assembly: GCA_035043665.1. NCBI lineage: Eukaryota > Metazoa > Arthropoda > Insecta > Diptera > Drosophilidae > Drosophila > Drosophila quasianomalipes. The sequence goes on along the minus strand of JAWNMU010000730.1, from coordinate 12,798 downwards.
CATGGTAGGATACGCTTTCGTATTGATATATATATATATATACACACACACACACGCACACACACATACACATACACATACACACATACATACAATCATACACACACACTCACACTAGCTATTCTCCTTCTTCTTCTCCCTCTTCCTCGAATTCGTTCTTTTCATCTAACTCGTCCTCTTTCTCATGCACCCCAGGGTCCTATAACTGTGCATGGCGGAGTCCAAAGAATAGACGCACAACTCAAGAGCTTCCTTCAAATTGAGAATACCGAGATATTTGTGGGGAGGACTGAGGTTGTGGGAGTGAAGAGGGAACAGGAAGAGAGTGTGGGGAGAGGAGAGAGGGAGAGGGAGAGGGAGAGGAGAAAGGAGAGAGAGAGAGATAGAGGAAGTGGAGACAGAGGTGGTGAAGGTTCTGAAAGGGAAATCAGTAATTAACAAGGGGGAGTGATCGAGATCAAAGAGGAAGAGGAGGAAGACGAGGAGGAGAAGGAGGAGAAGGAGGAGAAGGGCTACACAGGGGGAAGAAGGGGAGAGCGAGAGGATGGACGGAAAAGGAGAGAGAGTTCGAGAACGGTGAAGTGGGGATCAAGGAGTCGGAACAAAGGAAGGAGGAGAAGGTGGGGGGAGAGACAGCGAGTGCTCTCCCTGGGCCTACGGTTCTTACCGTGTCAACAACAACAACGACAACAACTACATCCTGGTACTAATACACAACTCCCCATTCAGCCGTTCCATGCCCACTTGTCTGCTTCCGATCGTCCTCACCTCCTGAGCTTATTTATCTTCTTATTTCCACAGGCACATACATATACACACTCACACACATACACACACAGATACACACTTATACTAATGCACATACACATGTATTTTTACTTCCCTCCTCTCTGCCCCGATTCCTCCTCGTTCCTTATTCTTTCCCCCTTCGTCTCTAGCCCTGCATTGTGTTTGTAGATGATCTCAACGCAGAGGTAGCTGACGTCCAGATATTCAGGCTAGTGGTGATTGTGATGAAGGTGAGTGCGAGTGCCAACCACAAGGACACTCCGAGTGGGCGTGGGAGTGGGAGTGGGAGTGGGAGTGAAAGGGAGGCAGAGTCAAAGGAAGTGGAGACGGACGCCCACGAGAGGAGAGCCCTGCTTTGGCAGGCGGTGTCCAAGGTCAACGAGTCTAGATACGGACTCACGGCCACTATCTACTCTCGATTTGAACGGGACGTCCAATACTTCGCCCAACACGCTGACGTGGGAACAGTGTTCGGAAATATGAATGATTTCATCGACCCCTACTTGGCGTGGAGTGGGAGGAAGCTGAGCGGGAAAAGGGGGGGACTGGGGAGGTTCGGGGTGCTGGAGATGATGAAGCCGAAGAGTGTCAACTACAAACGTATATTCTAACCTCAACGGCTCTTTGCTCGGCTCCGCTGTCCTCGTCTCTTCCTCTCTTCCTCTCTTCATCTCTTCGTCTCTTCGTCTCTTCACCTGATTCTTCACTTGTCTCAATCATTTAGTGTTGAATTGTTTTGGATTTTTTCATTCTTATTTTAAATTTTGTTTTACTTTGCTAAAACATGTATTAGTTGTTTGTTTTCATTCTCTATTTTTTCAGAATTGTGCTTCCTTTATTTTGTTTGTTTGTTTAGTTGTTTATATGTTTATTTGTTTATTTGCGTATTTGTTTACTTGTACAAGTGCCCCTTTGTTTTCCACATCATATCGTACGCTCGATTGAAGTGTTCAGTTCTTTTGTACATCAATTACGTACTATCAAGCACTGAGAGGAAGGGGAAGGGGAGAGGGAGAGGAAAGAAAAGGAGACGTGTTAGATACCGGGGCTTCGGAATGCTGATGGAAGAGCGAAAGGAATATAATATGACATCGGGATGCACAGAAGAGAGGCGAGCATTCACCATTTGCATGCCATGAGAAGAAAAACAACAACACTGCTGCCACACGACGAAAACATTATCACACAAAGAGAGTGTAGAAAGCACGATAGCGTACCTTACGATACTAATCATTACGAAGTGTATGTATACGCACAGCAGAAATACGCGTTAAATTACATGCTAAATAAACCCATTTTGTCAAACTCAATAAATATCGAGTGAACATACTGAAGACCCTCGATACGTAAGATTGTAGATTACTCTTTCCCCATGAATCATCAGTGTATATTAACAAAAGACCCCGTGTCAATGTATATGCAGAAATACACCTGCGTGTACGTATGGGTACATATGCAAACGTACTTACAGATAGAAGTGCATTTATTTACACATTTTTACGCTATCTCATTTTTGTTTCATTATTTTTGTTTAATTAGTTTTTGAAATTAATTTTATTATTTTTATTATTATTATTTTATTATTATTTTATTTTATTTTATTTTATTTTTATTTTTATTATTTTTAATTATTTTTAATTTTTTAAATTTTTTAAATTTTTATTATGGTTGATTCCATTTGGTACTTGCAGACTGCCCACATTTCATTATCCACTGCTCGCTTTTAAAGTTCAACTATTCCCATGTTATGGCTTCCGTTACAGTTAATACGCCCTATCTGCTTTCTATTCACTTTTCCGAGTACATGTTTTTTCTGGATCCTTTCTCATCTCTAAAAGGCCGAAGCATCAAAGTAAGAAATAATAAAGCAAGTAACAAAAATGATTTCCATCCTTCCATCCTAGAGTTGTTCCGCGAATACGACGGAGGCAATCGCTGCACCAATTGGCGTGAAAGCTATGCAATTGCTCCACGCATATTTCTTCTCAAGATGGAAGAAAAACAAGAACAAAACATAAAAGATGCTCTTTTGTGAAAGAAGGATAATATATATTCCTTCTGACTGACCAACTTAGAGAGTGACGTAGAAGGAAACAAATAAGGCACAAATGAACTATGACATATACATATGCATGCATTACTTCGATATTATTCCAGATAAGAGAAATGCTATTACCAGTTTATTTCTATTATCATTTGCCATCCTCATTTCCACAGCTTCGATATTCCAAGGCTCTGATCGAAGAAACACAAACTTTATTATTCCCTACGATTACTCAATATAATTAGCAGCAAATACCGGCCCCATATACAATATGCGTCTCTTTTTTATGCACCTGATCGCTAGTTATTGCTATGTATTCTCCTTACGTTACCATGGAAGAACAAACAAGAGATAATGCAGCAAATAATGATATTCTGTCACTTTCAACTCGACTTGATAGTTGAACGGGAGCAGAAAAACAAACAAACAAACAAACAAACAAGCAAACAAACAAATCAACAAACAGACATACAGTCAATAAAACTGAAAATACTACTACAACTACGCGTAACCATCATATTTGTACATCATTATTTTCCATCGTGTTTCATTTTTTGCAGGTGAGTTGGTAAAGAACCATTTGCGCCCGAACTTGAAGCATACACTTTATATCACTTTACTCTATTTCAAATAATCAGTTAGGCATCAGTTTTGACGGAATAGATGGCCACAATACCAACGTATCTAAACATATAAAATTTAACATATTCTAATCAAATCCATACATATGTCTTTATGCTAGAGCAGTACACCAAACGCATTTCGTTAATTTATGTGTAATCTAATTTTGAATAATAGTCTCAAGATATGAGGCATATAAACGCATGTTGTAATATTCGATATTGACTTATATATTTTCAGACAGAATAATAAGTAGACTCGAGCAATAGATTCCGTTGCACTCTGTACTACATTGTCGTACAAATGGAACTCAACTAATAGCTTCTGCTTGGGTTGATTTGCTCGTATTCTGCGTTGTTGAGATTTTTGTGAAAGGAACAGAAATATCCTAATTTTGGAAGAGATGTGTTTGGCATCGACGTTTACTACCGGTTTTGATACCGTACCAGTGGTGGATTGCATTGTGTCTTGCAACGCTCAAAGAAACTATATTTGCGGTTTTACAATTTTCATTTCAAGCAGATTCCATTATCGACATATTTTCATACTATGTACGGGTTTCCGAGTTAAAGCCTTTCGTTTTTGTTATGCCATAAACCTTTGAGGGATGGAGTGACGAAAGTCAACATCACACTATGTGACAATGACTCTATGATTCATGAAATTGCATTTCCTTTATTAAATACTTTATCTTCAATCGATAGTCGTGTTCTTTTCTCAGAGAGGCGTGTTCTTCATGTTGTTTTGTATTCTGTATCTAATCTGTATTCGTCTCAACATTTGGAATGTCATATTATTGTGACACAGGGCTATATACGACACATTACGAAGCGGGGCGGTTACTTTTTTTGCACTGAATATCTTTCCACATAATGGTCCGTAATGGAACAGCTCGAGAAACTTCACGTCGAAAAGAAGGCGCTGGAAAAAGAACTGGCGTGCACTGATACCAGCTGAGCCAAACGAGGTGAGTGATAGTGATCAGTTCACTTGAGGAGAAGGGACAAACGCATTTGAATCCTATCCAATCTGACTATTTATGCGATATGCATACGCGCGCACATTATTGTTCTACACTAATTAATGTGCTGTGGATTGTTTTCTTATGATTTGCCACAACTGCTGCCACATTTCAATTTACATCTTCACATGCATGCTCACGTACTTGCATACTTCCTTATACAATTTATTTCTATATTGTCAGTCCTATACTTACACATGCACTTTGATTCTTCCACGCTTACATACCTATATACTTGCATTCATACTTGCTTACGTATACATACACGTATTACACCTGAGCATACACGTGCACACTAACTTACTATACACACATACACATACATACACATACATGCATTGACAGGCATGCAAACAAGTACTAGAGATGCTAGAACGATACAGCGAGCCTTTATTAAAGAGGGAGGATAGTGAGTGGACGAAGAAAGAAAACGATGGTGGCTGGCTATGCAGTTGCTAGCATAGGTTCAGGAGGGAGGGAAGTGGTGAGAGGGAGGGGAAGAGGGAGCGAAAGGAAAAGGGAGAGAGAGAGGTGGTGAGAAAGGGTGAACGAGAGAGAGGGGGGTTGAGAGTGTAGATTGGGTTGAGAGTGTAGATTGGGTTGAGAAGGCGATAGAGAGAGAGATAAAAAGGGGATATGTGCGAGTGCGACAGCGAGAGAGAGAGAGTAGAGAGGAGGAAGAGAGAGAAAGATAGAGAGGAGGAAGAGAGAGAAAGATAGAGAGGAGGAAGAGAGAGAGAGTGGGAAAGAGAGTGAGAATACTCGATGACAATACACTTGGATAGTGTCTCTGGTCAGTGCCTATGGGCACTGTCTGGTGTGCTTGCGATGCATCTATTGAGTGATGCTAGTGGTGGTCTTCGATTGATATAGTAGGGTAGCAGCGGTTTACATATTGATGATGATGAGATATTATCAGATATTATCATCGAGTCGTAGGCCACCGCCAACTCCTACCAGCTACCATAACTCGGCTACCTAGTTGCGCATGAAATCAAGTCTTATCATGCGCCGTCATATACCTCCATATGCTTCTATCCTTTATCCGACTTCACGTGCTATAACGGGTTCTAGTCTTTCGGCATCTGTTCTCTCGCTAGGGTTATGGCGCATGCCATCACTGTGAGAGAAGGTCGAAGTCAAACCAAAGGAAATGCGGCACTCACATAGTGCAAGCACGACGAACTATCCTCTTCCCTTCCTCAACAACATTCAATTGTTATTCACATGCTTGCTATTGTTGTTGTTACTGTTGTATTTTACTTAGTTTTTCTTTCTGTTTTTGCTTTCCTTCTCTTTCCTCTCTTCCTTCTCTTTTCTTCTCTTTCTTCTCTTTCTCTCCTTCTCTTTCGTCTCTTCCCTCTCTTCCTCTCCTTCTCTTTCCTCTCTTCCCTCTCTTCCTCTCCTTCTCCTCTCCTTTTCTTCTTCTCCTTCTCCCCTTCCCCTTCTTACACATTAGTTTACCCTTCCTTTTACCCACGCACCTTCCTTTGTTGATTTATCTTCTTTTTCTTATTCTTTTCTTTTCTTATTCTTTCTATTTTTATTTTTATTTTTCTTTTAACTTTTTTTTTTTTTTTTTTTTTTTTCTTTTTTCATTTTCTCATTTTCATTTTTCTTCTTTCCGTTTTCTTTTCCATGCCCATTTTCTTTCTCTCCTTTCTCATATATAGATACACACATATATATATATATATATATATGTCGTTATCTTCGTCTTCGTCTTTATTTTATCTTTATCTATACCACGTTAACTCTCTGTTATATTCATAATTGAGTATTATATTCCTATTTGAATATTAATAGTAGACTCCATCCAAATATTATTCAAGTTCAGATATTATTACTTCAGATATTATTATTTCCAGACATTATTTCGAGATACCATCACCAGATATATTCTGATATATTGTAGTCCGTAATGTGATGTATGCTTCCTTCTTTTCCCTTCTCTTCCTTCTCTTCCCTTCCCTTCTTTTCCCTTCTCTTTCTTCTTTTCTGTTCTTTTTCTTCTCTTCCTTCTCCTTCCTTTCTTTCCCTCCTCCTTACCTCATTTCTTCCGCTCACCCCCCTTTCCCCTCCCACCCTCTTCCTCTTCCTCTTCCTCTTCCTCTTCCTCTTCCTCTTCCTCTTCCTCTTCCTCTTCCTCTTCCTCTTCCTCTTCCTCTTCCTCTTCCTCTTCCTCTTCCTCTTCCTCGTCCTTTTCATTCCCCCCTCAGCTTTTTATCTTCCTCTTTTTTATTTTTTATTTTTTTTTTATTTTTTTATTTTTTTTTATTTTTGGCTTATCCTCATTTGTTTTCTTCTTCTGTTTTCCCTTCCCTCCCTTCCTTACCTTCCCTCCCTTCTTTACCTTCCCCCTTCCCTTCCTCCTCTTCCCTTGTTTTTTTTTTTTTTTTTTTCATTCGCTCATCTCCCTTTGTTCCCCATCTTTTACTCTTCCTATTCTTCGTCTCCCCCTCCTTTCTGTCTGTGTTCCAGTGCTCATATTATTTTGTATTGTATATGTTTCATATTGTCTCGCTTTCTTTTCGTTCTTTTTATTCTGTTTTGACCTCTTTGTTTCTTTTTATGTTCTTTTGTTTCTTTGTGTGTGTGTGTTTTCTTTTTTTTTTCTTCTATTTGTGTTGTTTTATGTTAATTCGTTTTGTTTTGTCTTCTTCCGTTTCTTTTATTATTTCCTTTGCCTTTTTTTGTTCAAGTAACCTATCCATTCATTTCATTCCCCTTCTATTTCGTCTATTTTGTCTCTTTTCGTGTATGTCGTGTATGTCGTGTATGTCGTTTATTTCATTTATTTCGTTTATTTCATTTATTTCGTTTACTTCTTTTATTTCGTTTATATCGTTTATTTCATTTATTTTGTTTATTTCCTTTATTTCATTTATTTCGCGTGCTCTTCTGCTGCAACATCCTTCGCGTCTTTTTCTGACTCATCGTTGCACCGTTTTGCACAATTATTATAGTTATTATTTGCTTGTGTTGATTTCTTGTCGTGTCGCATTTGAATAATGACGAGGGCACATGTACAATATTCCCCACTATATGCTACATTTAACTTGATTATCCACACTCTTATATCGTATTCCTAATAGTTCATGTGTTTTCTGTTTTCGTGTATTCATTTTTCCTGTGTATATTGTTGCATTTGCAAGGATCCCTTTGCCTGCTGTATGTGTGTGTGTGTGTTTTTTTTGTTTTGTTAAACAAGACGGAATGGAAGTGATTGCATTCGTTACGACTGTTTCCTTTTTTCTTTTCTTTTAGGTTAGATTCACGTGTAAAGCCAAACCGTACCCAATGGTATACCGTACCCAATGGTATAGCCTCATTCATTGATCGTTGAAGCGGTGCAGCTGGGAATGTCGCTTGTTTACAAAACATAAATGTTAGTTCTATGCGTACGTGTTATTTATTGTCTAATGCGGTTGCATGCTTTTTAAATTTGTGTGGACGGACGTTCGGTTCTTTTCTTCTGTTGTCACCGACTCCTCCATATCAATAAAATAACCGTGTTCTTAATCAGATTACATCGCATCTCTCGGTTTCATTGCGTTCGCCTGTGTTACCCAATCGTTATCCATGTGCATGCCATACATTTTACACTCGACCTCATGCAGTACAAAAAGGAGAAGGGCAGAGCCATCGAACGGAATAAATAAATAAAAAAAAACAAACAAGCGAATAAACGAGCGAAACCAGATAAAAGAAAGGGGTTAAGTAGAGTCAGAAAAAGAGGAGGAGAACTTCAGTTACCTTTTAGTGAAGAAGTGAAGAAGGAGAAGGGAAGGGAAGGGAAGGGAAGGAAAAAGAAGAAGAGAAAAGAAAGGAAAAGAAAGGAAAAAAAGGAAAAGAAAGTGGGTTCAGTGATCATGTTAGGATTTATTATATCAGTTAGTCAGCGAAAAACAACAAGCTAAACGAACGCAAAGAAAAAGAAACACAAAATAGAACCAAGTCCACTACAGGGAATTCAAAATATCCATAAATATTTTGAATAAAAAAAATATCATAACTGAAGTGAAAACAGCAAGTGGTAAAGACGTGCGAAGGGACAAGCAAGGAGGGAGGGTAAAAGGGAGGGGGAGGAACGGGATGCGAGAAGAAGAGGGTACGGGGCTGGGAGAGGAGGGAAGAGGGAAGAGAAAAGAAACAAGAGGGGAAGGGGGAAGGGGGAAGGGGAAGGGCGGAGGGATAGAGTAGGAGATGAGGATGGTGAAAGGTTAAAATCCCAACGACACGAAAGAATAAAGAAATTAAAATGAAGAGCAAAGAAGGGAACAACGGATGCTGAAAATGAAAAACAACAACTGGGCAAAACAAGAGCAAACACAATGCACCTGCTGGACTCTAGCTGTTGTTGAAAGAGAAGGGAAAGAGAAGGGAGAGAGAGGGAGAGAGAGGGGAGAGAGAGGGGAAAGAGAGGGAAAGATAAAGAGACAGAGGGTACAGAGGGGAATGGGGAAAGATATGAGGAACAAAGAAAAGGGGAAATAAGGTAGAAGAGGGAGGAAGAGGGAGGAAGAGGGAGGAAGAGAGGGACAGAGGGGGAAAGAGAGGGTGAGGGGAAAGGGAGGGTGAAGGGAAAGAGAGGAAGTGAGACGAGACGAGAGTGCTTTTAGGGTTATGCGAGGGAAAAGAAAAAGAGAAACAAGAGAAAGGAAGAATAAAAACCAAGAGAGACCAAATAAGGGAGGAGTAAGAGGGAAAACAAGATATAGGAAAACTGAATTGATAGCATTAGAAGTTAATGGAGTAAATTTTAAATAAAAGCCACGGGGGAAAAAAGTCAACATCCAGAGGTCACGGACAAAGGAGACCGATGGCCGAAATACACCACGGAACACAACAAGACACACGAATAAGAACAATATAACAATTACTTCAATTCAGGAAAGGGGCTGAGGTGTACATATACATAGATGCACACATAAATAGACATATACCCACACACATACCCACACACATACATACACACACACACACACACTTGAACGCACACACAATTCTACACTCGCTCTGCTACGTGAGTGGAGACACATAAAATATACATGTACATACATGCATGCACACATAAGTACAAAACCACATACACACAAACACAGACACATACACTTGCACAGACACACACAGTCCCATACTTCATTCCTCGGGCATCTATACCTACGCCTACACTTACACCTACTCGCACACACACAGACACACACATACACATTCTAATGTGGGAGCCTCAAAACCAAGTTGATGAGGAAACAAACAAAAAACAAACAGAAAAGCGAGGGAAGCAGGGAGGGAGGGGAGGAGGAGAAGAGGAGAGGAGGAAAGGAGGAGAGGAGGAGAGGAGGGAAGAGAGAGAAAGAAAGAAGGAGCAAAGGGCCACAAGCATGCACAAAAATGAATGTGAAGCTGTAAGGGGGAGAGAGAGATATAGGGTAGTCATGGAGAGAGAAAAGGAGAGAGAGAGAGAGAGAGAGAGAAAGAGAGAAGAGGCAGACAACTTAGGAGAAGTGTGTGCATGCATACGCATAAACCCACTCTTTCTCTTTCTCTTTCTCTTAGCCTTACATTCTTTCAATAACTTCCGCACCCTTCTTTTCTTTCTCCTCCTTCTCTTCTTTTCCACCCCTCTTTTCCCCTCTAATTTTCCTTCATTCCCGTCCCTACATAGCCTTCACTTTTTCCCTATCCTTCCCTCTGCTTCTGATAGAACAGTTGTCCTTCTCTCCCTCACCTTCGCCCTCACCCTTCTTCCTCTTGTCTCCCTCCTCATCTCCCTTCTCCTCCTCCATCGTGTCCAAGGTATCCGCCGTGTTCTCAATTTGAGGATTTTTCTTGACGAAAGAAGAGGAAGAAGAAGAAAGTAAAGAGAGGGGAGCAGGGGAGGACGTTTCGGTTTTCGAGGCAACGAGGGGGGATGCCTTCAATGCCAGAGACGGCGCCGAGAGAGAAGGAGCGGAGGACGACACGATGGAGGGCGTGGGGGGGTCAAGGGAGTAGACAGCTTCTTCTGCACTGATTTTATGATCAACTTAAACCATAAAAGGTTCAGCATGATGTGGAGGAAACATAGGAGGGAAAGGACGGTGCTGGAGTAAAACTGGTGGAAGTGAAGAAGGCGTATAGGAAGTAGAGCTGTCTCCAGCAAGAGAAGAGCTTGAAGAGGATGAAAAAGTTGAAGATGATGCGAAAGACGAAGAAGCTTAAACCGAAAAACACCGTGTTTATCTTGAACAGTGTTGAATTCTTCAGAGTGGGGCTCTTGAGAATGAAGAAATTCATGTTCAGGAAGAGGGTAGATACCTACGAGGCCAAACATCGAGCGAGCGATATGCGCCGGGAGTGACGGCGGGCGAGGCAGAAATAAAGGAGGAAAACAACGGGGGGATGGGAAGAAGAGAAATGGGAGGAAGCAGGGGAAGGGGAAATGCAAAGGAAGTTACGCACACACGTTTTGAGAGCGTTAGAATGTGCATGTGTGTATGTGTAGGTATGCATGCATTTCGTGTGTATGTGTGTGTGTATATATGCCTGATTTAGTCCACATGCGCGTGTACGTGAGCTGTAGTTACCTCATTAACGACTCAGGTCCGCCGCAAAGGGGTCCCGATTTGAACAGATACTCCCCAAGAGAAGCAGTTACGATGCACATGGGGTGAGTGAGGGTCATCCAGTCTAACTCGATCTCCTGAGAGTAGAACAAGCAGAGGACGAGGTCGTAGAGGAGGTAACCACAAGTCAAGAGGAGGACTCTGTCCCTTGAATCGACTGACGAAAGGCGTACTGCCAGTAGTCGGTAGGAAAGAAGGGTTGGGCAAAGATGTGATCACGAAACACTGGGGGAGCCAGCAGGGAAAGGAGAGAGGGTGGGGGAGGGGTAGAGGGAGAGGGACAAAGAAGAAGAAAATATTGCACAGAGGGAAAGGGGAGTGGAAGGGGGGAGAAGAGAGAAAGAGAAGGGAGACGAAGGATGAAGGAGCGAGAAGGAGAGGGGAGAAGGAGAGAGACGAGAGGCATGCACGTGAAGCAAGTGGGAAGGGGAGAGTACGGGATAGGAGACGCCCAACAATAGGGTAGAGGAGAGGGAGGGAGAAGGGAATAGAAGAGACGACAGAGGGAGGGAGGGAGAGAGAGTAGCAACAAAGAAGAAGGGTGAACGACGTAACGGAAAAAGGGAGAGAGTTAGAGAGAGAGGGAGGGGGAGACATCAAGGAAAATATAAATAGGGGTCGCATATCATTACATAAAAACAATGTTAACGATCCATATAATTAATTCAAATAAACAAAACAGACACAAACAAACAAACGCAAAAATAGAGAATCCAACACACACACAATAAAGAAACCATTCACAACCAAAGGAACATGCATCGCACACACTCCACAACACAACACTTAACATAACACCCCAAACCCTCTTTTCCAATTCCTTGACTTGTACATTACATGCTTTGCTTTCATGTTTGGCCAAAGGTGACAAATAAAAACAACACTAAGAATTATAACACACGAAAATTGTAACAACCACCCAACCAAATTGCTCACACTTCTCTCCCACAATACGCATATAGGGAGCATCCATGAAAATGCAACTTAAAATAGTTAAATACAGAAGAGAACACAAAAAAACCGTTTTGTTTGCATCTGCTCTGTTAGGAGACAAATGTTCGTCATTTGAATGCTTCCAACCCCACACAAAACCACAAACAAGCATTTCTAATCAACAAAAGTACACACACGCTACGAGGCACGGGGACCCCATCTTTGCAAGAGAAGGACTTACCAAAAGTAATTGCAACGATAGCGTGAATCTGCGAAACTACACGACTGTTCCATTGAACGCGAGCACATGTTTGCTGATACGTCTCCTTTCTCCAATAGTGCTTTCCCATAGTGCACAGGTTAGTAAGAATCCAACATCCGTACCACAGCGCGGTGCTGGCCATCATGGTAATTATGATTTCTTCATAGTTTAAATTGTCCATAGTAATCAAGTGTTCTGCAGAGAGAACTGGACCCAAAGAAGCAGTATCCATAACCCTGGGCGCAATGTGGGTTATGGTGTTTAAAGCGGCATCAATCATGTCGACGACGTTAAAAAGGGGTAGTGTGGAGTTTGTAACAAGAGCGTATTATGCAAAGAAAAAAGAAAAAAAGAGTTGAAAACAGGAATGAAAAAATGCATTTGACGAACTTTCTTGGGGATGAGTGCTCACTGAAATAAATATCTGCGCTTTTGGGGAACTAGTAACTGCATTTCTTTACCGTTGTTTATACAAATTAACTACGTATTCATGCTAAATAACAACATGAAAGCAATACGT
>JAWNMU010000729.1:0-34009 GCA_035043665.1 Drosophila quasianomalipes | reverse complement strand
GGCAAGGAAAAGGAAGGAAGGGACAGTTATTAGCGAGGGAAAACCCTAGAGCGAAGAGCAGAAACACAAACAAACAAACAAACAGGCGAGTATCAATAGCTTCGAGAGAAGACGAGAGACTAAGACAAGAGAAATTAAAAAGAGAAGAAATGAGAAAAAAAGGAGCTTGAATAGAACAGATGAAATGAAATATGTGCAGATGAGAAAGAGGACGAAACACGAGAAGGAAGCAAACGAAGGGAAGGCGAGAGGAGGAGGGAGGAAAGAGAAGCGGGAAAGGAAGGACGGGGGACATGTGACGAATGAACCGAGTCAAATGAGAAGAAAAGGCAACAGCAAGAAAAGAAGAAAACAGAGATACGTCGCGAAGGTGAAACTGCTGAAACACACTAGATTGCGAGATATTAGGGGAGAACATTGGGGGTAGCAAGGACACGAGACAAAACTATGAAGTGCGAGCGCACTGCTATGTATGGCTTCTGCTAAACTATACTAGGCATTACGTGTACATGCACATGTGTACGCGCGCATGTATGTCTACGTTATGTATATACGAGTTTGGGGTGCTATTCTACTTGGAATTCATAGAGTAGGCAATAGCTGAGTGGAAGGGGAAGACTTTGTAGCAGCGTAAGGGAAAAAGAGAAGAAACATCTCATAGTCAAAAAAGCCTCAACCGACGCACCACACGCTGCAGGCAGGGAGAGGAAAAAAGAGGAGGTGCATGAGCAGAAGGCCGATAGAGAGGGACTTAGGGACCTCCTTCTTAGTCAACGACATGAGGTCGATGGATGACAAGAAGAGTCTTTTGTCCATTGCTCAGCCATTTCCCACTCTCTCGTCCACATACACTCGATGTGCAGCCTCAGACACTGAGACCAACTCACATACTATTCATGAGAATACAGGGAGAGAGAAGGAAAAGAAGACAGGCCGAAAAAGAAGAAGAAGAAAAAGAGAAACAATGAAAGAAAAGAAAAGAAACAAGAAAAGAGGAAAGAAAAGCAAGGAAAAAAAAAAAGTCACAAGCAGAAGAAGAGAACAAAAAAGGAAAAAGGAAAAAGAAAAAGAGAAAAGAAAAGAACTGAGCATTGAGCACTCGGTTGCAATTAATTAATTACCCGTTCGAATTCCATTCACACGTAGCAGCAATTATTGAAGCAACATACGCGCTGCAATGGACCGAACTAAGAGTACAAGGAACAGAAAATTAAGGAGGAAGTAAAAGAACAGAGACATCGAGGGACACACAGGACAAAGAGAGGAGCAGGTGAAGGAGACGGAAACCACCGAGGGACGATGGACAACACGAATAGCGATGAGGGAAGAAGGCGGAGGGAAAGAAAAAGAAAAGAAAAAGAAAAAGAAAAAGAAAAAGAAACACAAGATGGTATCGAAGGGATAGCTAGCGAGGAAAATGAAAAAAAAAACAAGAAAACAAGAGAGAAAGAACAGAAAGAAGGTAGCATATATAAAAAAAAAGGAGAGGCAAGAGTGAAAGGAAACATGAGAGGACTAGCGAATGTATACAAAAGGAATATATGTATGCGCTGAGTAAGAATTGAGAGGTACTCAAAGGGAGAAAGGGGGAGCGAAGAGGAGAGTGGATTGACGAGTAAGAGAATGGTAAAAAAAAGAACGTGAGTACCTGAGAATGAGACCATGGCAGGAGAGAAGGAGGGAAAAGAGAGGGAAAAGGGAGGGAAAAGAGAGAGTAGCGAGGGGAAGGGGGTAGATGGGGCAGTGGAAATGACTGGTGGGGAGGAGGAAAAAGACAAAGAGAAGGTGGAAGAGACAACAGAGAAAGAGGAGGAAGAGGACTAAGACTCAGAAATTCAAAGCAACTACAGTCAAGGAAAGAAAAGCAAAAGGAGGAAAGAAAAGCAAAAGAGGGATCATCAAAGCCAAGCTACAGCGAAAGGAAATCACTCTTAGTCAACGGGGAGAAGTGCTATGAATTCTTCGAGTCTGAAGAGGTTTCTCACAACAGGCCTGACGTCGTCAACGTCCTTGAGGTGTCTGAGCAGTGGTATAAGGGTAAGGAGTTCGCTATCGTTCTCATCATCAAACCACGACTCGATGGGAATTCCGTTCTCCAGCTGGAATCCGAAGGCCTGGAACGAGTTGTCGACGATCAGGACCTTGTCCATAGGTCTCCCGAGGATGTTTAAGTCTTTGAGGAAGTTGCCTTCGTACGACACACAGGAATCTCTGAAAACACGGTGAGAGATGAACTCGTTCTTGGGGTCAAGGATGTTGAGGAGAGTGTCTGCGTACACCTTCTGAGAGGCAGTGAACACGACCACCTCGAACCACTGGGAGACCTGCTTCAGGAAGTATTCGAGGTGGGGGCGGATGCGCACATAGACCTCGTACTCCACATCGTTAAAGTTCACCTTGAACGTGAGCTGAGGATCCTGGATAGGAGAAATCGAGCAGTGCACCAAGGTCTCATCGAGGTCGAGGGCGAGGGTCACTCTAGGCGAATCCCTTGCCTTGATGGGGATGGGAGACTTCCTGTCCGCCTCAGCCACCAGAGCGACAGGGGGCAGGTTGCGGATGAAGTAGAAGGGGTCGAGCTCATCGAGTTCTTGCTCGTCTTCCCCAAACTCTCCCAGCAGCTCAGACCAAGCCAACTCCTTTTTCTTCGTCTCGTCCAGCTGGTTCAACGCTTTGCGGATGAACTTCATGCAGGGAGGGTTGTAAGAGTGGAGCAGGGCGTTGAGACGGTCGTTGGTAGGAGGGTGGGACCTCTGAGCAGACACAGGCCTCATCGACGAGATCTTGACATGGTGCACTTCCTTGTCATCGAACTTAGGAGAAAAGATCGATTGCGAGGGGGCCTGACCATTCTCATTGCCAGAAACAGACTCGTATCCATGGTCAGTCTGCTCGATACGATAGTTTTCATGTGACCTCCTGTCCACTGACATTGAAGCAGGGTTTGTAGCGGGGGTGCGGGCAACAGTCTTCCCAGTCTTTTTGTTAATTGACGCTGCAATAGGAGAGTCAGGCTCTGAATAAAACGAAGTGTTACATTTTCTAGACCTCGTAGGACTGACACAATTCAAATTGGTCACCCTAGGCTTGTAGCGAGGAGGCCTCGTTCGTTTTACTGCTGGACTGTCTCATTGACTAAATATGTGCACTTGACTAACGGAAAGAAGTATTGAATTTGATTTTGTTTCAAACCAACCTTTTTTTTGATAAAATAATGAAGTTGAGTAGTTAAGGATAAACAACTTATTAACTGTACTGCTTCAAAACAGAAGAAACGACTCAATAACAAGATAAACCTGTTTTTTTAGTTCAGCAAAGAATGAAACGTTTTTTTCTCCCCTTATTTTTTTTTCAGCTATTTTTGATAAATATCTTCGTACAAAAAAAAAACAAATTTTATTGGTTTTTAAGTTGGCTTTTCATTGTGAGTTAGAACGCGATCAATGTTTTTCAGAGTTTTCTATATTTAATGCCCAGTAATATCTTATATTCACATGCGAAGAGCCTGTTTAGTAAAGGTTTTATGCGTGTCTTCTACATGCATGTCCCAAACTATTTTGCCTCTCCCTATATTCATTTTATAAATAATAGGACGCAACTTCTTAAAGCTCTTTGCATTTGGGACCAAACGGTAGAGGCATTCGATTCAAATTGGAGTTATTTTATACATCCATTTCAGACGGATTTAAAATCTCGAATTAGATACACGGTTACGCAATACACAAATGCGAAAGCAACGATTTAGTAAAATGAAAGCGATACGAAGTCATGGTTTAGTGCCAGATTGCTCGATATGGGTTGTATGGGTACTATTCGGAGTTGTTGTCGCTGGTGAAATACTTATTTCTTTTACATCTTTCACATTCGACTAGGTTTCTGTGGTATGTTGTTAGATGTAGAGGCTAGGCTTTCACATCTAGAGCCCAAAGAAAGGGATAAGAGTTTGATAGCGGAAACGTTTCTTAAAGAACAAATGCGGGGCATTTCAAGGGCGAGGAATAAAACATATGTTCAGGGATGAATACTGAAAGGAGAATTAGAGAGATAAAGGAGCAGATATGCACTGGCAGAGGAGTTGAGGTTGGCAAGAAAAGAGTAAGAGCTCGAGGGAAGCGGATGGAAACGGGATAAATGGAAGATTTAGGACACGTTAAAGTTCCTACTTTGTACTTGCATCCCTACAACCACACTACATCTTTCTGTAGCCCCTTTCCCCTTTCTTTCCCCACTCCTACCACCCTTTTCGCCTTCTATAAAGTGCGAGCTTACTGTCCATTACGTGTATATAAACGTTTGAATACATCTAATTTGTGAATTCCATCGTTGTCTGACAACGAATAATCAACGTTTAATCAACGCTAAATCGTCACCTCAATAGCAGAGGTGAGCGGGCGAAGTTTTTTTCCTGGTAGGCTCCAAAGAAGGGTTTACACTTTCTTCATCGTTGGAGGTTTCAGATGAAAAGACGAGAAGTTGATATGTGCGAACGAGCTTTTGTTTGCGTCACACAGTCACTGCAGTACAGTACAAATCAGCGTTCTAAATTTCGACTGGGATACATATGATCCTTTAGACAGTGTATACCCCTCTTTGAGACATGGACAGTGATAGCCATAACAGGCATGGATAGCACCAAAACCATCTTCGTTGTGCATTTCACAGAGGATAGACGCTGCTTTATTTGATGTGCTCAAGCCATTGATTTTGAAGTTGACTTAAACTGTAGCAAACAAGGATCTGGTTACATCTGCATATACTGGTTCCTGAAGCTGTGGCCGAAATACATCAGATAATGCAAACCATGGACTGCGCTTTGAAGTATGAGTGATGCGACTGACAAGAAGTGGAGAAGTGAGTGGGGCGATGGAAATTAACTACCGCCATCTAAGCATGATTCTAAAAAGAGAAGGAAGGGGAACGACCGACAAGTGTTGGGAAGTATTCGGATAGCAAGAAATAAAGACACGATCAGAAACAGGGAGAAAGAGAGATGGGGGGAGGAAGAGGGATAGAGTGAGAGGGATAGGGACAGGGAACAGAAGAGAGGAATACCCAATTGTTATATTGTATTATAAATAACACACATTCACGATATACACAAGTTACTGAGCAAATATCACTTGCTCATCTATATAAAAATCATTTTTTTTTGTTTCGGAATTCGCTGCTATCTCGTTCTGCTTATAGTTTCTTAACGATTCATTTCCATTTATACGAAGAATATGCTTTAGCTTTTTGAAGAACAAACCGACATAAACAAAAAATTCAACCGCCTTTCACGTGAGATTCGCAAACAGGTGAACAAACTATTGTTTTATTAAAGTTATTTTCAATCTCTTCGGCAGCATGTTACTATGGCACTATCTCTCTCTTTTATTAATTCAAGCTGTGCACCTTTTTATTTATTTGATGGACATACCATTAAACAGAGCGCAATTTACATCAATATCTATGATGTCTATGTTTTAGATGAGTATATCTCGAAATAGTTGATTTTTGTATTCTCATGCAATTTGTGCTGAATTTCGAAATTTTGGCGCATTTCATTTCCCATAGAAGGAAAATTTCGCGGCAGTGAGATAAATTACATTTAATTCAATAATTACTTTTTAGGATACTATTGAAGATATGCCACATTGCCAAAAATACTGAAGTCAGTCATTGCCTGTTCATAGACGTTATTAACTATTTAACACACATCTTTATTTTCCTTTGTCTACCTATTTTCGTATCAATACCTTTATAAATGGCACACCATCTCGACTGTATTGCGAGTAAAGTGGGCTTATGCATTATAGAAAGTAAGGCCTTCCTTTTTTCTTGACTGCTAAACATACTCAGAATGGAAAATCCACTTAGCAAAGTGAGTACTGTGCCAGTACTCCGACCGCTATTCAATTGAAGAAACGCAGACGCCGTTCTTGGAGATTGTACGATCGGTTTTCGAAGACTTGCATTTCGATTTTTTACTGGGTGGTCTTATGGGTTATTCTCTTCACTAAGAAAGTAATAGACAGACTGAGATGCGCCTCTCTTCTTTCTAGCGTGAAATTATGCGTGTTTACTGCTACCATTGTGGACCGTAGCAGCAGTAGCAGCAGTCCATGCATCTCCCACCTTCACTCCTCTGCCTGATCATAGATTCGCCTGTAATCTGTGTATCCCTTCCCTTCTCCAACTACATAGACCCCCTTCTTGCCCTCTGCAGCGAATTGCTCCTCCGCGATCACCATGTCGTGTTTGCTGTCCACGAAGAGCGAAGCTCTACGTTGCGAGTAGGAAGCGTTCTTGACACGTGCGTGTGTTATTCATATACGTTCACCTGCTTTATTTCTGTGTCGTTATGTTATCCGCATACTCTTAGTTGGACTTTACTTCTCTCTCTTTGTTTTATCTTTTTCTCCCTTTTCTCCCTTTTCTTCCTATTTCTGTTTCTTCGTTTCTTCGCTTTTTTAATTCTTTATCTTCTCTTCTATGTCGCATATTTGCCTCCATTTCGTATATCTTTTATTGCATATGCTGCACTTACAATCTACAATGCATTACATGCACGTATGTTTGGTGTCATTATATTCTTACATATACTATCTATTCCTCTCTTTTTCTCTTGTTCCTCTCTTCCTCTCATCTTTTTTCTTTCCCCTCCTCTTCCCCTCTTCCCTTCCCTCTTCCCCCCTCTTCCTCCTCTTCCTCTTCCCTCCCCCTCTTCCTCCCCCTCTTCCTCCCCTCCTCCTCCTCCCCTCTTCCTCCCCCTCTCTCCCCTTCCTCCTCTTCCTCCCCTCTTCCTCCCCCTCTTCCTCCCCTCTTCCTCCCCTCTTCCTCCCCCTCTCCCTCCCCCTCTTCCTCCCCTCTTCCCCTCCTCTTCCTCCCCCTCTCCCCTCCTCTCCCCTCTCTCCTCCCCTCTTCCCCTCTCCTCCTCCTCTCCTCCCCCTCTTCCCCTCCTCCCTCTCCCCTCCCCTCCTCCTTCCTCCCTCTTCCTCCCCCTCTTCCTCCCCTCTTCCTCCCCTCTTCCTCCCCCTCTTCCTCCCCTCTTCCTCCCCTCTTCCTCCCCCTCTCCTCCCTCCCCCTCTTCCTCCCCCTCTTCCTCCCCCCTCCTCCCCCCTCCTCCCCTCTTCCTCCCCCTCTTCCTCCCCCTCTTCCTCCCCTCTTCCTCCCCTCTTCCTCCCCCTCTTCCTCCCCCTCTTCCTCCCCCTCTTCCTCCCCCTCTTCCTCCCCCTCTTCCTCCCCCTCTTCCTCCCCCCTCTTCCTCCCCTCTTCCTCCTCTTCCTCCCCCTCTTCCTCCCCCTCTTCCTCCCCCTCTTCCTCCCCCCTCTTCCTCCCCCTCTTCCTCCCCCTCTTCCTCCCCCTCCTCCCCCTCTTCCTCCCCCTCTTCCTCCCCTCTTCCTCCCTCTTCCTCCCCCTCTTCCTCCCCTCTTCTCCCCTCTTCCTCCCTCTTCCTCCCCCTCTTCCTCCCCCTCTTCCTCCCCCTCTTCCTCCCCCTCTTCCTCCCCCTCTTCCTCCCCTCTTCCTCCCCCTCTTCCTCCCCCTCTTCCTCCCCCTCTTCCTCCCTCTTCCTCCCCTCTTCCTCCCCCTCTTCCTCCCCCTCTTCCTCCCTCTCTACCCCCCCCCTCGTTCTCCTCCCCCATTCTTCTCTTCCTCCCTCTCCTTTATCTCTCTCCTCCATATTTTCCCCTCTTTCCCTCTCTCCTCCTCTTCCTTCCCTTTCCCTTTCCTTTTTCTTTCTCCTTCCTCCCCTTTCATTCATCTTCTACAGTGCTTTTCACTCTGAAAATATCTACTCCCTAGGAAAATCTCCTCATCAAGTTGAGGAGGCAATGAAGAAGATGATTCAGGTATTTTCTTTTTTCTCCTCTCTTCTCTCCTTTCTCCCCTCTCCTCTCCTTTCTCCCCTCTCCTCTCCTCTCCTCTTCTCCTCTCTTCTCTTCTCTTCTCTCTGTCCTTAATTTCAACCCATACATGAGTGTATGTCCGTTACGTGCTTCTACATGTATGTTTGTGCGTAGGTGTATGCGAATGCTTACATGAGTGTGCCTGTGTATGTGCATGTCTGTGTATGTGCATGTGTATGTGTATGTGTATGTGTATGTGTATTTGTATACTTAAGATGCGTCGTTTTTCCGCTTTCGAAGAACATGCGCTTCTATATCAAGGAGCCATCCTCCCTTACCTATCTCAAATGCTGGACACATTTGAGTCCCTAGTCAATTCTTTGAGCCCCCACCTCATCATAGCGGACATAAGGGTGTTGGCTGCGGGAATCGTGGGGTGGAGGAGCGGGGTGGAGGTCGTGTTCAACGATCCGTCGTCGGCCTCTTCTCTCTCTAATCCCTCCTTCTTCCCTCTCTCGTTCCAAAACTCCGTCTTCCCCGACTCCCCTTCTTCTTCGAACAACGCGTTTTCTTCTCTGTTCGAGCAGGTGAGGGGAGGTGGCTGACATCCAAAGAAAGCACTACATACAGAAGATGGAGCGGAGGCTCGTTGAGGAGGCAGATAGGAGACTGTTTGAACTGGAGCTGGGGCTAGAGTTGGAGGTAATGGAAGGAGAGTGCTTGAAAGGCGAGAGGGAGAGGTGGGTAAGAAGGTCAGATAGCGACGGTAGAAGAGGAGAAGGAGAGGGAGAGGGAGAGGCTGAGGGAAATGAGGAGGAAGGGGTTGTGGTGGAAGACGCAAAAGGGGCAAGGGAAGGGGGAGATGAAGGAGTCGCTCGTCGATAGGGCGAAGAGGAGCGGAGTGGGAGTGGGAGTGGGAGTGGGACAGGAAAGAACAGGAAAAAAAGAAGGGGAATAGGGGAGAGATCGGGGAAGGAAAGGGGAGCGCAGGGAGGAAGGGGAGCGCAGGGAGGAAAAGGGGGGCGTGGCATCAAACAGACCCAAGTGAGGGCCTGGCATACGTTCCGTGGAGCGAGAGGTTACATGGAGATGACCTCGATGCCTTGATCGTGAACATCGACGATGTATATCGAAGTTCCCACGTAATCATCAACGCCCCTTTTGGACTCAGCCCACAGTCACATAGGTATTCCTCAGCCTTTCTCACAGGTAAGAGTGTATACGTGCACATACACATACACATACACATATATATATACATACACATATACATACACATACACACATATACACGCACATTCACATATACGTATATACATACACATACACATACACACATACATATAATATACACATACATATACATATATATACATATACATACACTTACATACACTCTCTCATTTCGACGTACACTCCCCCCTTCTGTCCGGACTGCCTCTCTTTCTCTTTCTCTCTCTCTCTCCCTCTTCCTTTCTCTTTTCCTCCCTCTTCCTTTCTCTTTTCCCTCCCTCTTCCTTTCTCTTTTCCCTCTCCTCTTCCTTTCTCCTTTCCCTCCCTCTTCCTTTCTCTCTTTCCCTCCCTCTTCCTTTCTCTTTTCCCTCCCTCTTCCTTTCTCCTTTCCCTCCCTCTTCCTTTCTCCCTTTCCTCCCTCTTCCTTTCTCCTTTCCCTCCCTCTTCCTTTCTCCTTTCCCTCCCTCTTCCTTTCTCCTTTCCCTCCCTCTTCCTTTCTCCTTTCCCTCCCTCTTCCTTTCTCCTTTCCCTCCCTCTTTCCTTTCTCCTTTCCCTCCCTCTTCCTTTCTCCTTTCCCTCCCTCTTCCTTTCTCCTTTCCTCCCTCTTCCTTTCTCCTTTCCCTCCCTCTTCCTTTCTCCTTTCCCTCCCTCTTCCTTTCTCCTTTCCCTCCCTCTTCCTTTCTCCTTTCCCTCCCTCTTCCTTTCTCCTTTCCCTCCCTCTTCCTTTCTCCTTTCCCTCCTCTTCCTTTCTCCTTTCCCTCCCTCTTCCTTTCTCCTTTCCCTCCCTCTTCCTTTCTCCTTTCCTCTCTCTTCCTTTCTCCTCTTCCCTTCCCTCTTCCTTTCTCCTTTCCCTCCCTCTTCCTTTCTCCTTTCCCTCCCTCTTCCTTTCTCCTTTCCCTCCCTCTTCCTTTCTCCTTTCCCTCCCTCTTCCTTTCTCCTTTCCCTCCCTCTTCCTTTCTCCTTTCCCTCCCTCTTCCTTTCTCCTTTCCCTCCCTCTTCCTTTCTCCTTTCTCCTTTCCCTCCAGGTCCCCTGCTTTCTCACGCAGTCGATACGCTCCCCCTTCCTCCACCCATTCTTGTCGGCTCGTTCAATCGTCTCTTGCCTCCGCTTCGCACTCTTACCTCGACCTGTTCTTTCCTTCTGAGATCCTTGTGCTGTTCTCGTCTCTTTCATCCGTTTGCTCAGCAGACCCCCCTTCTCCCCTCACCTTCTCTCAGAAATGCATCCTCTTCATCCCGCCCTCTGCCTCGGTTGAGATCAAGTCAAACGACCCTTTACTCCACAACATAGCAATCGTCCAGGTCCTCCACCCGCTCTCCTTCCACTCCCTCTCAGCAGTCAAGGTTTACGTGGGGTCGTGCGACGCGAGGGCGGTCTCTCTGGCTCTCTTCTTTGGACAGAGCATCGTGTGCGTTGAGACCTCCTGGGACCAGCGCTCCACGGCAGAGAGAGTGCGAGCGTTGGGGGTGGGAATGGTTGTCCACCGTTCGTTGATGTCGAAGGAGTCCCTCTCGTCTGCTATCGTCTTCGCTCTATCTGACTCATCTGTCAAGGCTGCTGTTCGTTCTGCCCAGCGCCTCGTTAGAGCTACGAAGGGGACCTCCTCCGCCGCTAGCTTCGTGGAGTCACTTCTCGCGACCGACACTCTCGTATCTTCTGACGTCTTCGCTCTCACCCCTCCTGCACTCGCGTTTGCATCGCTTCAGTTCCACCAGTCTGCTGTTGAGCTTATTAAACAACACGTCGTCCACCAACCTCACTCTTTCTCTATCTCCCACTCCCTCTCTCCTCCTCCCACTCCCCCACTCGCTCTCCTTCGTCTTCGTCTTCGGCCTCTCCCTCTCCCTCTCCCTCTCCCTCTCTATCCTCGTCATCCTCGCTCTCTTTTTCACCATATTCTTCTGCTTCTACTGCCTCTCTTTCTCGTTTTCCTCCTCTTTCCCCTCTCTCCACCGTCTCGTCTATGTTCTCAATTTGTATGGCTGACCCTTCATTTTTCAACAGAGGAGGAAACAGGGATGGGGAACAGTGGGGTGGGGAGAGGGAGGAGAGGGAAGGTTTGTAAGAAGAGGAGAGAGTGGGAAGGAGAAGGGTGGGGGGAGGAGAGGGAGGAAAGGGAGGACGATCCAGCGAAAAAGATTAGAGAGGGGCTCCAAGACGTAAGCAAGTATACCCAAACATCTTCTTCTTCTTCCTCTTCTTCCTCTTCTTCCTCTTCTTCCCCTCCTTCCTCTTCTTCCTCTTCTTCTTCCTCTTCTTCCTCTTCTTCCTCTTCTTCTTCTTCTTCTTCTGCTTCTTCAGGAAAAGAGTCATCGTGGAATCATACAGTGGGAAGTGAGAGGGGAGGGGAGAGAAAGGGGAAGGGAAATGGGGAGGGAAATGGGGAGGAGGGAGGGGAGAGGAGGGGGAAGGAGAGGAAGGAGGAGGAGAGCTAGAAAGGAGCAAGAGGAGGAAGGAGGAGGAGGAGGAGGAGGAGGAGAGAAACATGAGGGCTATGATTTATAGGCATCTTCGAGTGCAAGTGCGAGGGGGAAAGGCGGAAGAAGAGGAAGAAGAGGAAGAAGAGGAAGAAGAGGAAGAAGAAGAAGAAGAGGAGGAAGAGGGAGAGGAAGAAGGAAGAAAAAATGAGGGGGAGAAGGAGAAGGAGAAGAAGAAAGAGAAGAAGGAAAAGGAGAAAGAGAAGGAGAAGGAAAGAGAGGGAGAAGAAGGAGAAGGAGAAGAAGGAGAAGGAGAAGAAGGAGAAGGAGAAGGAGGAGGAGGAGGAGTGTGTAAATGGTTAAGCGATGATGAGGCAAGGGAGCTGTGGGCCAGAGGAGGGAAGGTGAGGGTCTCTTGGGTGGAGAGGAGGGCGGTGGGGAGGAAGGGAGTGGACAAGAGAGGGGATGAAGCCAGAAGAAAAGGGAGGGAGGAAGGGAGGGGGTGGGAGAGAGGAGGGAAGAAGAAACAGAAAAAAAAGATGGGGGAGTGAGGGGGAGGAGGAGGAATGGAGGGAAAGGGAAGGGAAAGAAAGGGGGAGGCGAGGGAAGGGAGAGAAGGGGAGGAGGAGGAGGAGGAGGAGGAGGAGGAGAAGAAGGAAGAATGGGATGTGGCTGTGGAAAGAGAAGGAGGAGGAGGAGGAGAAAGAGAAGGAGAAAAAGGAGAAGGAGAAGGAGAAGGAGAAGGAGAAGGAGAAGGAGAAGGAGAAGAAGAAGGAGAAGGAGAAGGAGAAGGAGAAGAAGAAGGAGAAGGAGAAGAAGAAGAAGGTGATTATGACATTAACATGTATGTTGGAGAGTGGGGGGAACCAAAAGTCGTCGCAGTTAGAAGAGAAAGGGAGGGAGAGGAAGAGGAAGAGGAAGAGGAAGAAGAGGAAGAGGAGGAGGAAGAGGAAGAGGAAGAGGAAGAGGAGGGGGAAGAGGAAGAAGAAGAGGAAGAGGAAGAAGAAGAGGCAGAGGATAGAGAGGAGTTGGAAGGAGAAAATGAGGAAGAGGAGGAGGAGAGAGGAGGAGGAGGAGGAGGAGGAGAGAGGAGGAGAGGGAGGAGGAGGAAGAGGATAAGGGGCTGCCGGACTGGATTTTAACTCCCGATGAGAAGGAGGAGGAGAGGGAGGAGGAGGACAGGAGAGCTCGGAAGGAGAGGGAGAAGAGAAGGGAGGATGGGGAGGGAGGAAAGGGTAAGAGAGTGGAGGGGTGCTCCCCAGTCGTCAATGTTGGATGTCTGGAGCAGTCAGAGGATGTTCTCGTTCAATCGAGAGCCCACTCGGTACTCACCCCCTTCTCTCTCTCCTCTCTCCTCCTCTCTCCTCTCTCATCCCTCTATCCTCTCTCCTCCCTCTCTTCTCTCTCTTCCCTCTCATCTTCCTCTTCTTCTTCTTCTTCAGTGTCATCTTCACTTTCTTTTCCTTTTGCAAGAGAAAGAAAGAGGAGGAGGGGGAGAGAGGAGGAGGGAGAAGAGGGAGAGGAGGGAGAAGGGGAGGGAGGGAGAAGGAGAAGGAGAAGGAGGAATGGGAGAGAGATCTAAAAGAGTGGGTAAGTTGGGAGCACGAGAGGAGAGAGAATGTGAGGGGAATTGCACCATTCAAATTGAGAATGATATGCGAGCTATGCGCTTCGAAGGAATATCCATCAACGAAGATATTTACATGAGAGATATTTTGAGTGAAGATATTTACCACGAAGACTACGTGAACGACAAAAGACCGTTTCTGTCTTCGGTTTCTCAATCTGAGTGGAACGGAGCATGGGGAGAATGGAATGGAAAATTCAACTGAAAAGCAGCCAAGATATGGTTTATAACAAGTACTTGAAGAACCAAATGTCTTTTCACTCGGAACAAGTGTGCAGAGAAGGAGAGAAAGTAAAGAGGGAGTGGGAGAAAGAAGAGAAGGAGGAGAGAGAGAGGAAGGCGAAGGAGAAGATCGAGGAGAGAAGGAAGAGGGCGGAGGAGTTTAGAGAAGGAGAGGCGGAGAACCGAAGGAGAATGCTAGAGGAGGTGGGGAGAGGGACGAAAAAGAGGGAGAAGGGGGAAGGAGAAGGAGAGGGAGAAGGAGAAGGAGAGGGAGAAGGAGAGGGAGAAAAGGAAAGAGAGGGAGAAAGAGAAGGAGAGGGAAGAGAGAAGAGAAGAGATAGAGGGAGAAGGAGAGGGAAGGAGAGAGGGAGAGGGAGAGGGAAAGAGAGAGGGAAAGAGAAAAGGAAAGAGAGAGGAAAGAGAGAAGAAAAGACAGGGGAAAGGACGAGTGACATGAGAAAGAGAACTGAGGGAAAGAGGGACGAGGGGAAGAGGACGAGGGGAAGAGAGGGAGTGGGAAGAGAAGAGAGGGAGAGGGAGAGGGAGAGAGAGAGGAAGAAGGAGAGGAAGAAGTGAGAAGGATGATCGATGAAGAGACGAGAAGAGTTAACGAGCTAAGGAGAAGAGAGAGCTTGCGTCGCTTGCTAGATATTTTGAAGAGAGAGTGGGAGTGGAATTCAGTCGGTGAGGGGAGAGAGAGGAAATATGAGTGATCCGACGCGGTGGACGATTGGAAGAGGATTCGGAGAAAGCGATGATTTAGGAAGAGCAATGGGAAGAGAGAGAAACAAACGAAAAGGAGACGTAGAGGGAGAGGGAGAGAGAGAGGGAGAGGTAGAGGGAGAGGAAGAGAGAGAGGGAGGGAGAGAGGGAAAGGGGAAAGAGAAGGGAAAGGGAAAGGGAAAGGGAAAGGGAAAGGGAAAGGGAAAGGGAAAGGAGACAGAGAAAAAGGAGAGGGGGCAGGGAAGGAAGAGGAAGGAGGAGACGAGGTGGGTGGAAGGAGAGGAGGAGGAGAGGATGGGAAGGATCCGATCACAAAGGAGTCGACAGAGGGAGAGTCATCGTCGACTTCTACTCCGAAGCACTTCTTCCTCGTGTTCTGTTCTCTTCTCCGCTCTATTCATTGCCACTTACCTCTTCTTCTCTTCTCTCTCTCCTTCTGCAAGAGGACCTTCCGCATTTACTAGAACATTCCCAGGCCTGCTTTCCTAGCCTTCGCTTAGCTTCCGCTTGCACCATGCTTAACCTCCTCTCTCCTTCCGCTTCCTCTTCGCTTCCTCTTCGCTTACTCTTCGCTTACTTCCCGCATATCCTCCCTTCTCCCCGCTTACTTTTCTCTAACTCTCCACCTCTTCGCCTCCTACTTCTATGACATTGCTGCTTTTCCTTTTGTTTTCCTTTTTCTCCTTTCCTTCTCATCATCTTCTCCTTTCTTCCCTCTTATCTTCCGTTCTCTCTTCATTCTTCTCTTCCTTCTCCCTTCCCACCCCTTCTTCTTCTTCTCCCTTCCCCTCTCCCTTCCCCTCTCTTCCCTCTCTCCTCTCCTCTCTCCTCCCCTCTCTCCCCTCTCTTCCCCTCCAAGATCTCTTTGATAAAACATAGTTCTTTGGATAAGCTTAGCTTCTTCTTTCTTTATGCTTTGGAGTGCTTTTCACTCATACACTTGTAAATCGTATATACACTCGGATATACACTCGGTGTATCTCTCTCATCGTTTTCTTCTGCTCTATTTATTTATTTATTTCTCTTCTTCCTTTCTTCTTCTCTGTATGTGTACCTGCATGGTCGATCTCACTAATTAACTCACGGTACATGGAGGTCCACAGATATTTAGTATTGCCTCGCAGATATTCCGTATCTCTGTTCGGTTTCATTTTGTATTTTATCAGATCTTATAAACGTGAGGCACATCAAACATGATTGCTAAACCAATTTAATTTATTGTAGGGCAGGGAGGTCTTGCACTTTGACTCGCGATTTAGATTATTCCCCAAATTGCATTGGTCTCGTATTTTACGTGTGCGTTGGCCAAATGATGGAGTTTTCTTATGCTTCCGCTTGTTTTTGTTTATGCTTCGCTCTATTAGTTGTTTGCTGAGTTTAAAGTTTACGTCGTTTAACCATCGTTCAACACTTGTTTGTTTGCCGCTGTGATGGCTTAGTTAAAACACGCATGGCTCATGACAATACGGAATAAACATCTGAGTTTATTTGTTTTCTATTCTTTCTTGTATTTCCTTTCTTGTTCGTATTTCTAGTTCCTTTTTCTTTTCCGTTTCTGTCCGTTCCATCCCTTTTCCTCTATTTCTCCCTCCTCCTACTCTCTCTACTCTCTCTCTGACTCGCGTACCCCCAGTATTCGTTTCGGTCGGACTCGAATGTCAACGACTGCGACGGGATAGGCTGGAGAGGAAATGCGAATGAGCACACAGAAAACACGCGGTTAGTTTACATATCAGATGTGTTCTAACTACTGAAAAGGCAAGAAGAGAAGAAGGATAAGGAACGGGCACTAAGAAGAGAAAGAGAAAGAGATAAGGGGTGGCGGTGGCATAGGATGGGTATTGTATGGAACATCCGTATGAAGATAACAACTGGGAAGTGAGGTTGGGAGTGTGGAGGGGCATCGAGGTGAAAGCAATGTAGGCGTAAAGAAAAGAGTGGCTGGATGAACGAGAAGAAGGGAAGCGAGATGTGAGTGAACTAGAGCTAGCGCACTTACCTTGGAAGTCGTTTGTGATCTCTATCTCTCCTTTTATACGGTGGTCTTTCGTTACACTCTGAGAAAAGAAGTGAAACGAAACACACACAGATGTAGATTCATACATAAATATATATATATACACACACACACACACACACACAAACACATAAATACATGCATGTATACGTACGTACGATTGCATTTAGCGACTTGAGTAAAGCAAAGCGTACGCGTATGCGCATAGAGGTATTCGAACTATGCGTGTATGTATATGTCTCTATAGATACACATACGCAGACAGAAGATAGATACATGGGCATAGAGACGAATGTATGTGTACGCAGTATATGTATGTATGTGTAGATAGATATACAAGCGTATACGTCTATGTTCATGCAGCAAGCATTCCAATCTTTTTTTACATGTATTCGGGGTTTCCACTCGTTTGTATTTACATAGTATACATACACATACACATACATATATACATACACATACACATACACACATATACACAGACATATATACTCATGTGTACTACTGACTCGAGCTGTGATTTTTTTGTTTTTTTGTTTTTTGTTTACCTGATCTGATGGAGGGGTCAAATGCACGTGATCAACAGAAGAAGACAAACGATCTGAAGGAAAGGGAAGGGGAAGGGGGGAAGGGAAGGGGAAGGGAAAGGGAAGGGAAAGGGAAGGGAAGGGGGAAGAGACAAAAAATTGGAAGAAGAATGTGTGAGCGAGCGAGCAAGTACTTCAATGAATAATAAGAGAATGAATGAA
Organism: Drosophila quasianomalipes; assembly: GCA_035043665.1. Classification (NCBI taxonomy): domain Eukaryota; kingdom Metazoa; phylum Arthropoda; class Insecta; order Diptera; family Drosophilidae; genus Drosophila; species Drosophila quasianomalipes. The sequence continues at coordinate 17,191 of JAWNMU010000729.1, read as the reverse complement.
TGAGGAGAGGGGAGGAGGGCTGGGTGGAGGGAGAGGGAGGGAGCGAAGGGAAAAGAGAAGGGTAAGGCAGCTATAAGGAAGAAGAAGAGGGGGATGGAGAGGGAGAGGGAGAGGGAGAGGGAGAGGGAGAAGGAGAGGGAGAGGGAGAGGGAAAGGGGAAGGGAAAGGTAGGTTCATGAAACAAAAGAAAAGGAACACAAGATGATGTACGGTACCTTAGGAGTAGTCGCAGCCTCATAGCGAGCGAAGGAGAAATCGAGCGGAGGGAGGAGGGAGTGTGCGTAGAGCTTGAACTGGGGAGGTTGTCCCTCCTTTCATATGAACGTCCTCGCCGAAGATCTACAGAAGCGATCCGACGGATCTGAGTGGGGAAGGGAGGGAGGGGAGGAAGGGGAGGGAGGGGAGGGAGGGAAGGAGAGGGGGAAGGGAGAGAAGGGAGGGAGGGGGGAAAGGGAGAGAGCAGGGAGAAAGGGAGGGAAGGGAGAAAGGGAGGGAAGGGAGAAAGGGAGAGCAGGGAGAAAGGGAGGGAAGGGAGAAAGGGAGGGAAGGGAGAAAGGGGAGAGCAGGGAGAAAGGGAGGGAAGGGAGAAAGGGAGGGAAGGGAGGAAGGGAGAGCAGGGAGAAAGGGAGGGAAGGAGAAAGGGAGGGAAGGGAGAAAGGGAGAGCAGGGAGAAAGGGAGGGAAGGGAGAAAGGGAGGGAAGGGAGAAAGGAGAGCAGGAGAAAGGGAGGGAAGGGAGAAAGGGAGGGAAGGGAGAAAGGGAGAGCAGGGAGAAAGGGAGGGAAGGGAGAAAGGAGGGAAGGGAGAAAGGGAGAGCAGGGAGAAAGGGAGGGGAAGGGGAGAAAGGGAGGGAAGGGAGAAAGGGAGAGCAGGGAGAAAGGGAGGGAAGGGAGAAAGGGAAGATATAGTAAAGGAAAGAAAAAGAGGAGAAATGAGAGAATTAACAACGGGAAGAAAGGGAAGGAGAAGGAACAGAGAGGGAAAGGAAAGGGAAAGAGAGGGAAAATAGGGAGAAGAGAGGGAGAGGAAAAGGAAAGGAAAGGGAAAGGGAAAGGAAAGGAAAGGAAAGGAAAGGGAAAGGGGAGGGAAAGGGGAGGGAAAGGGGGGGGAAAGGGGGAGGGAAAGGGGAGGGAAAGGGGGAGGGAAGGGGAAAAGAGAGAGAAGAGAGGGAAAGGGAAAGAAAAGGAAAGAAAAGAAATGGAGCGACAGCAATCAAGATAGTAGAGAAGGAGGAAATCAAGAGAAGAAAGAGGCGTGAAAAGAATAGAGGAAAAAGACGGAAGAAAGAGAGAAAGATAAAGCTTACCATCTTGGAGGCATCTCCAGAAGGTTGGTGAGGGACGAGCCAAGCTAAGGAGGAGGAAGGAGGAGGAAGGGAGGTGGAAGTGGAAGAGGCGTTCGCAGCAGATGGAGCGGAGGGAGATGGAGGGGGAAGTGGGGGACGTAAAGGAAGCGGAAGATGAGTGGGAGGGGGAGGGATGGAGTAGGAGACGTTGAGCGAGGAACAGAGGCGGGAGAAGAAGACGTGCTTGGCGAACAAGCGGGGGTTCACGATGAAAGCAGACGAGATCAGATAACTCCCCCCTCTGTGCGCAGAGAGAGAGAATATCTCTTCCACCTTCCTCAACTCACTTTTCACCAGCGCAAAGCATTCTTACCTAGCTTTCCTGGCTGCCTGTTATACCTACCTCTCTCTCTCTCCTCCTCTCCCTCCCTCCCTCCCTCCCTCTCCCTCTCCCTCTCTCGCCTTCCCCTCCCTCTCCTCTCCTCTGCCTGCTCTCCCTCTCTCTTTTCTCTCCTCTCTCTCTCCCACTTCTCCCTCTTCCCCTCTCTCTGCAGGACTCCTTTCCCTGGGCATCGGGAGCCCTGGGATCCACTTCGCCTTTCTTTCTCTGCGGGGTTTCTTCCATGTTCAGTCGATATACCAGGGATTCCAGACCACTAGGATCAAAACTCTAGAAAACAAACAAAATGAAGTGGGGAGGGGTGGCGGGAGGGGAAGGGGAAGGGGGAGAGAAAGATAAAAGAAATGAACATAGATATATAAATGAGGTGAGAGAGAAGGAAGAGAAGGAAGAGAATAACAAATATCGCATCACATAAATATCATACGTATAAACGAAGAACAATTAGGTAAAGATCATACGTATACACGAACAATAATGTAGGGAGGGAGAGAAGGAGAAAAGGAAGACGACGAGAGAGAGAGTAAGGGGGCGTGGAAATTAGAGGAGGAAGAAAGAGAAGAGGAGAGAGAAGAGGGGGAGAGAATAGGGGGAGAGAGAGGGGAGAGAGAGGGGAGAGAGAGGGGAGAGAGAGAGGTGGTTGGCGGTCAAAGGCTGACGTGCATGCAGAAGAGGTTAGTGTCGTTCTAGACTTACCGTAGATGAATCGTAGTTGGTGCGAATCGAAAACACAGACTGCTCTCCTTCTCTTCCGCGGACAAAGAGAAAGCAACGAAGAGGCGCCAGGACACACGCTCTACGGACATTAACATATACACAAGAACGCCGTTTACCATCGATTGCACGTGAGAGGCACAGTGGAGGTCGGATGGAAACGAGAGGGGACGGAGGTATTTACGTCAGGACTCCATACAATAGTGTTTCGATTCAAGATAAAAATAAACATAAAAACATACACGTACACACACACACATACACACACAGAAGTATGACTATTCGTTCATTATTGTATTCGCATAGTGTTTTTACAAATACCTTGAATTCTTCGAGAAGGTCTCCTTCTCTCTTTCTCTTTCTCTTTCTCTTTCTCTTCTCCTTCTCTTCCTCCTTCTCTTTGTTTTATATACCCCTTTCCCTTTCTCCCACTTCCACTCAAAATAAAGAGACAGAGACCGAGATCTGTAAGAAATGAAGGGGAAGGGGGAAGGGGGAGGAGAAGGGGAAGGGAAAGGGAGTGTCAGGTAGATAGATGAACAAGAAGAAGAAGAAGAGGAAGAGGAAGACGAAGAGAAAGAAGAAGAAGAAGAAGAAGAAGAAGAAGAAGAAATCATTTGCAAAGTCCCGTAAACTTTGAGATTCGAGATGAAGATATCAGAAAACTCAAAGGGAGAAAGGGAGGAGAAGAAGAGGGGAAAGAAGAAGAAGAGGAAGAAGAAGAGGAAGAAGAGGAAGAAGAGGAAGAAGAGGAAGAAGAGGAGGAAGAGGAAGAAGAGGAGGAAGTGGAGGGAGAAGAAGAGTCGTATACTGCCAAGAGAAAATGAGAATACGAAAAGGAAGAGGAAGAGAAAGAGAAAGAGGGAGAGTAAGAGGACGAGGAGGATGAGGAAGATGAGGAAGATGAGAGGAGAGGAGGAGGAGAAAGAGGAGAGGGAAGAGAAGGAGGAGAGAGGAGGGGACTGGAGACTTCTCAGAGGAGAAGATGACGACAAAAGCAAGTCGTACGTACAAGCATATGCACCCTCTCCTTCCTCTTCCTCCTCTCCTTCCTCTTCCTCCCCTTCCTCTTCTCCTTCCCCCTCTCTCCTCTCCCTTCTCTCCCTTCTCTTCTCGTCTGTCCTCGCCTTCCTCTCCTTCTCTTCCCTTCCTTCCTTGCTCTACTTCTCCTTCCTGCTTCCCTCCATTTCCCTCTCCCTCTCCCTCTCCCTTCTCCCCCTCCCTCTCCCTCTCCTCTCCCTCTCCCTTTCCCTTTCCCCCTCCCTCTCCCTCTCCCTCTCTCTTTTTTACTCGTTCTTTCCGAGATTCCAAATAGAAACCAGCATAAGGAGGAAGAGAGGGGAGAAGAAGAGAGAAGAAGAGAGAGAGGAGGAGAGAGAAGAGGAGGCGGACGAGGAAGAGGAGGGGAGGTAGAAAGAAGAAGAAGAGGAAGGAGGAGGAGGAGGAGGAGGAGAGGAAGAGGGGAGGAGAGGAGGAGGAGAGAGAGGAGGAGAGATATGTATTTGTTCGACTGTACTTGAGTTCAGACAAAGAGCTGAAGGGTAAAGAGAGGAGAGAAGATGAAAAGGAAGAAATAGGAGAAGAACTGATGCTGCACGCTCACTTCTTCTTCCTCCTCCCTCCCTTCTTTTCCTCTCTCTCTCTATCTTCCTCTTCCTCTCTCTCTTCCTCTTCCTCTTCCTCTTCTCTCCTCTTCCCCATCCTCCTTTTCATCCCTCCCCCTTGCCCCTCTCTCTCTCTTTCTCTTCCTCTTTCTCTTCCTCTTCCTCTTCCTCTTTCCCTTCCCTCTTTCCCTTTCCCTACTACACTATACCTTTCCCTCTCTCCTCCTCCTCCTCCTCCTCCTCCTTCAACTTCCCCTCCGTCTCTCTCCTCCTCTCCCGCGTCGTCTTTTCCTTCCCATGCCTTTCCTTCTCCTTTCCTTCCCTTCCCTTCCCCTCCTTCCTTTCCTTTTCTCTTTCTTTCTCTTCTCGCAGTTACGTTTTCTCAAATTGAAGTTTACGGACGTGGGAGAGACTGAAAAGCCTCGAGATCAAGAAATATGTGAGATCAAGGGGGCGAGGAGGGAAGGAAGAGGGAGAAGAAGAGGAAGAGGAAGAGAGAGAGAGAGAAGGAGAAGGAGGAGTGAGGAGGAAGAGGAAGAAGCCGGAAGAGAGGAGGGCACGGAAGAAGAGGAAGAAGATGGAAGAAGAGGAGGGTGAGGCCGGATGCAGTACGAGTTCCAGTACTCCTTCTCTGAATTTTAATTTGCTCTGAAAGATAGTTTCATATTTTGAGAGAGAGAGTAATACTGTCTTGAGCGGAGGACAGTGCGAAAAAGATATCAGCAGAAAGGAGGAGAGGGAGGGGGGAGGAGGGAGAGAGGAGGGAGAGAGGAAGATGGCGAGGGAAGAGAAGGAAGAGAGTCTAGCAAGGAGGGAGAGGGAGGAGAGGGAGGAGAGGAGGGAGAGGAGAAGAGGGAGGAGAGAGGGAGAGAGGCCGACAGGAAATGCGAATTTTCACGAGACGGATGGTAAAAAAGAAGAAAAAAAAAAAAAAAAGTTTTGAGTGAGCGTGCCATGCAGCATGTTTGCCGTCTTCCTCTCTCTGGCCCTCTCTCTCTCCCTCCCCCTTTCCTCCCGCGTCGCTATTCCTTCCCGCTGACAATGTCCTCCCATACCCCCTCCTCCATCATGCTGATACGTAGGTTATGCCAGCGAAGAGGCAGCAGAAGAAGAAGAAGAGGAAGTGGAAGTGGAGGAGGAGGGGGAAGAAGAGGAAGAGGAAGGGGAAGAGGAGGACGGAGAGGAAGACGAAGAGGAGGAAGGAAGGAGAGAGAGGGAGAGATACGATGTGAGTGTTCGTGGTGTGAGCGTGTTTGTAATTTTGAATGAAGGCGACGGAGTTATAGAGAGAAGGAGAAAGAAGAAGAGCCAATGTGAGTGCAGTCCAGGTTTCTGTTTTGCTTCTCTCGCCTCCCTCCTCTCTCTCCCCTCCTTCTCTCCCTCCCTCCCCTTGTGATCCTGGAGTCACGCCCCTGCCCTTTCTCCCTCCCCTAGCTCTGGCGTCGATGATCAGGACCCGCGCCCTCCTCTTTCAGCCTGCTTTCTCCCGCTCCCTCCTCAAGGGCTTTCCCAATCCGTCCAACAGCGCACACAACCTGTCTTCTTCCTCTTCCTCCTCCTTCTCTCTCCTCTCCGTCCTCTCCTCTTCTCCATTCTCCGTCTTGCCTCCCTCTCCTCTCTCTCCCCCTCTCTCTCTCTCTCCTCCCCTTCTCTCCTCCTCCCTTAGCCTATCTTCTTCCTCCTCCCTCTCTCCCTCCCCTTCTCTTCCTCCCCCTTCCCCTTCCTCTTTCCCTTCCCCTTTCCCTCCCTTCTCTCTCTCTTTCTCTTTCTCTTTCTCTTTCCTCCTTCATCTCTAGTGCAGATTTCTCCGCTTGGACTTGATCCCAGGCTTTCTTCCACCTCGTCCTCTGCCTCTTTCTCATGGCTATTTGGTCGGATAGGGATGTAAGGGCTGGCTCAGGAGAGGGCTGAACAAGATCGACGGAGAAATAAAGGGGAACGCGAACAGAAGAAGAAGAGGAAGAGGAAGTGGAAGAGGAAGACGAAGACGAAGGGGAAGAAGAAGAGGATGGGGATGATGAGAATGAGGAGGTGGAAGAGGAAGAGGTGGTGGAAGAGGAAGAGGAGGAGGAGGAGGAGGAAGACACGTTAAAGTTTTGGGAAATCCAACCGAGTAGGGCGGGGATCTAACGAGTAAACAAATGAAGGTAGGAAAAAAAAAACACCATCAGATATATACAATCCATTATTCGTTAAAATACACACACAGGTGTACGCAGACATATAGAGGGCTATGCACGCACGCAAACAAACATATACATATTCAAGAGAATGATTTACGAGAACGCTGTGGATACGTGTCGTGCATTCGTTTGCTTGTACGCGTATAAATATGGTTGTTTGCGTGCTGCGAGAAAAAGAAAACACTTTTCTTCATATATTCATATTATATATTCAGATATATATATACACAGCGAGCTTACCCGCAAAGGCGACGGGGAAGGAGGAAGAGAGAAGGAGGGAAAGAGAGTTTCGGAGGCGAAGGAGGAGAGGAGGGAGAGGTGGGAGCTCGCAGTCATTGTTTGAGAAGAGCGCTGGAATACCTCTTCTCTTCCGCCATCAACCCCACGTACTCCCACTCACTGTCCCTTACACCGACCCCCTCTCCGCTTTCCTTCCGCTGACTCCACTATAACCTTCGCTTTCGTCTCTCTCCTGAATCGCTTTGATCCAGTCCTTCCTCGATTCAGGAATGCTGGAGGAGCGGAGGGAAAGGGAGGATCTGAACGAGTAAAGGGAAGTGAAAGCGAATGAAGGCAGGACGAAAGGGAGAGAAAACGAAGAACGGAGGGAAGAGAGACAGAGGATGAAGTGAATTCCTGGGTCAGAGAGAGTGAGATGAAAAATAAAGAAGAAGAGAGAGGGGGGGAGAGAGGGGGAAGGGAGAGAGGGGGAGGGGGAAGAGGGGGAGGGGGAAGACGAAGTGGAGGAGGGGAGAGGAAGTGGAGGAGGGAGAAACGAGCTTGGAGTAAAGAGAGAAGATAAATGATGACGATCGTATGCCAAATGGGCTGAATTTAACGAACAAAAAAAAGAAGAAAGAGAAGAAGAAAGAGAAGAAGTTAGAGAAGAAGAAAGAGAAGAAGAAAGAGACATAGAAGCAGAGATCAAGAGGTAAGTAAAACAAGAAGAGAGGAAGGGAAGAGAAGGAAGGAAGGGAGGAAGGGAGGAAGGGAGGAAGGGAAGAAGGGAAGAAGGGAGAGGAAGAGAGGACGAGAGGAAGGGAGAGAAGTGAAAAGAGGAGAGAAATGGGAGAACGAGAAATAAACAAAACGAGAGATAAATAAAAATAGAACTACGTAAAGATTTAACTACTCTACGCGTATACACAAATATTTATGATGAAGATATTTACGATTGAGACCAGTCACGTTAAAAGATTTCAGGAAAATTCACACTTACAGAGAGGAAGAAACAAAGTCCGACAAGAGAGAGGAGACGAGAGAGGGGGAGAGGGGAGAGAAGGGAGAAGAGGAAAAAGACGAAGAGGGCGAGGAAGAGGAAGATGAGGAAGATGATGGAGAAGAGGACGAGAGGAAAGAGAAGGAGGAAGAATGGGGAGAGAAAGCGAGGGCAAGCGCGCAGAAAAAAACACGAACGGGAGAGTCAGAGGAGGAAAGGAAGGGAAAGGGTGGGAGTGAGGGGAGAGAGGGGAGGAGGAGGAGGAGGAAGAGGGAGTAGGAGAGGAAGATGAGGAGGAAGACGAAGAGGAAGAGGAAGAGGAAGAGGGAGAGAGCGAATGATTTTGAACGACGACTGAAAGATAGTATAGAGAGGAAGAAGTCGAGAGGCAGAGGATGGGGTCTGTTCCGTTCAAATTGAGATCCAAGCCATCACCCAATACTTCCTCTTCTTTAGATAAACTCACTTCTTCTCCCTCTGAGGTTCATACACATACACATACACGTACACATACACATACACATAGACATCCACATACATACACACACATACACATAACAACACATAAGTACGCACCCACAAAAGTATACAGAGGGTTACACATCACAGTCCATGCACACGTACGCATGCATATACAGTCACAAACAACGTCGCAATACACACTGGCACATATGGATGCACTTACTCAGAGTGAGGATGATCACTTGTTGGTCTGATTCGATGAAGGAATTCACTCTTTCACAGAACTTATACGCAAACAAAGGGAGGCAAAGGAAGGGCAAGGGCAAGGGGAAGGGGAAGGGGAAGGGGAAGGGGAAGGGGAAGGGGAAGGGGAAGGGGAAGGGGAAGGGGGAGAAAGGGGGAGGAAAGGGAGAGAAAGAATGAAGAAGATAACAAAAAAAGAAAGAGGGAGGAGAAGGGATATTAAGAAAAGGGACAGGGAAGGGAAAGGAGGAAAAATGAGAGAAGTAGGGAAGGGGAAGGGTTGGAAGAGGAAGGAAGGAGGTGGAAGGGGAGAGAAAAGGGAACAGTATCAGCAGCAAAGGGAACAATGCGTGCATGGCGAGTAAGTTCAATAGGAATGGGTTCAGAGTTCAATATTAATACAATGTGAGTAAAGTGCGGGTAGAGTGCGAGTGATGACCACGTAGTACACACATGAACGTATGTATACATATGAATATGAACATAAGTGAGAATATACGAAGCCACATAGACTTCAATAGAAGTATGCGCATGCACAGATCAATACACGTACATACATATACGCAGATATGTCGCATGCGCCTAAGCCAGTGACTCAGTCCATATGAACAGTAATGAATGATCGTCAACGCAACAGACAACGCAACAGATAATACAATCTGAAGTACAACCCGAAGTATAGGAAGTAATAGACGTTTAGTAAAACGCAATGCACGTGAATACTATACGCACTAGATACAAAAATGATCAGCGTTGTTACCTTCTTGTTCAACTGGATGGCACATTCTCCGTTGATTTCGAATGCCTCCCACCTCCTCTCCTCCCTTTCCTTTTCCCTCTCCCTCTCGCTCTCCCTCTCTGAGCCCTTGGGCACCCCCTTCCCCCTCTCTCTTGCGCAGAGCCTCACTTTCCCTGCCTAAACAAAGGGGGAATCCGACTCGGGAGAGCGAGGCAGAGGAGCGGAGGACCGAGAGGGTGAGGGAGGAGAGGGAGAGGAAGGAAAGAGAAGAGAGCACGGCGTGAATGACGTCAGCCCCTAAGACATCAACACACGCGCTGCTGCTGGGGCTGCTCAGTACGCTCTCACATACACTCAACACTTCACGAGTCACGCTTACCTCCCCTTCTACCCCTCCTCCTCCTTCTACTCCTTCTACTTCCGACCTTCCTCCTTCTACTCTTGCTCCTCCCTCAACTTCTGCTTCTGCTTCTGCTACCCCCACCAAGGCATCATTGTCGTAATACACGCTACGAGATCCTCCTTCTCCCTCTTCTCTTCCCGACCCATCTACTCGCTCATCTTCCTCTTCGTCTTCCTCTTCTCCTCGCATTTCCCCTTGTCCTTCTTTGTTTCTGACCTCTGCCTCCCTCCTCTTTACCCTCTTCCTCTTCCACTGCCTAGTTTGCCGAAGAAGGAAGTCTACTTTTCTCCCCACAACCCTTTTATATGCATCCGCAACGCCTTTTACCTCTGCCCCTCCATCCACCGTGTTCATTACGGAGAGTCCATGCACTGCCTTCATCGCTTTCTCCACCAACACTCTCCTCTGCTCTTCCTCTGCCTCACTCCGCCCCTCCGCCCCTACCAGGTGCTCAACCAAGTGGACGGAAGAGGGGGCGACGACGGACAGATCGGATAGGGAAACGCATTCGGCTGAGGTCAAGACCTTTCGTTTAACGTATGACCTATTTCTCTCATTTCCTAGTACTTCACTTACACACATCAAGTGATCCTCGATGTGACTGCACAACCCAAGAAGGAAACACTCTATCGCGTCGAATACCTCATCCACCGATGATACCTGCAGTAAGAGTGACGCAGGAATTATACACACATCAAAGATCACCAGACGAGAGAACAAGAGATGAGGGGAGATTAGTGATGAGCAAAACAGAGTCTGCGTTTACAATCACACGCACCATACTCAACACACACGGACAGAACACGATTACCCTACCGAACATACAAAAACACACTCATACGCGTATACATGAGACAAAAACACACGTGAAATATGCATGACACACTGGAAAAGAAATAAAAAGAAACCCCGCGCCACTCACCTGTGGAAGGGGAATGGACTTGTCCAGCGGAAGAAGAGACCGCAAAAATAACCCCAGCAATTCACTGTCCAATTTATCAAACGCACCGTTTCCAGACAAGTTTTTCCTCGCCTCGTCCACAAAGTCGGGAGTTTGTCTTGCAGGTTCACGAACGAAAACACGATGCTGTCTACCAAGGAATCACGAAATGACATGCCTGAATACTAATTTACACGATAGTAATTTTGTTTTTTCAAACCCCAAACTCTTTTACAATCGGAAAATAAAACCCGAACCACGCTTTTTACAATTTAAATACTACTCCTCGCTGTCTAGCATAATAAAATGCACTTTTCTGCATGTTGACATCTTCGTGAGATATTTTCCCTCTTGGATATTTTCTCAAGGTGTATTTTTCTGACGATGAGCGTGAGCTCACTAAACAAGTACCATTCTCTTTATTAGCTATAAAGAAGACCATTTACAAATCATGTCATCCTAACAACATTTGGCGGAATTTCGTATATCCGTGACGAGCGTGGTTATTCGCTGTTTTATTTTTTCAATTTTCTGCATTTCGCATTGAGGCCAAATACAATTTTCTCTTCTCGAGTTTTTTTTTCGCTTTGCTTAACAAGGTTTCGCTCATACGTTTTTATGAAAAAAACTGCAATTACTCGCAGCCTCATTCGGAAGATGTAACCACTACATACTAAACAAATAGTTCTTACATTTTTGTTGAACTATGTGCTATATTTTCGAATATGTTCTTACAGTTAGATGCCCAAGTTTTGCCTTCAAGCGTGCGCAACCCTCGAGAACATTGAGACGATTAAGCTCACGGGACCCGAAGTAGTGTTTTCGTTCAATGTGAAGTGCGACCGTTGCTCTACCGAGAGCGTGGCAATTCTTGATTACGACAAGTAGGTTTGCCAGTTTTTGTGCTTGATTTGGATTCTGTTTTAAGATTGAAACCTTGCGTTGAAATGAGTTCTATCGAGTTCCCTCTCCTCCGTGCCCACCTAACATGTCAATTGACAATCGATTTTGTTATGCATGTGTATTTTCTGGAATGCTTGGTTGCTTGCGTGGATTCTTATCGTCCTCAAGCTTGAGTGAGATAGAGGGAAGTAGGGGAACTAGCCAATTCGTAAGTAAGTGCAAGGAGTGTAGATCACAAAACACTTTACACGTCCTTACGCCCAAGGAGAAGTTCGGAGTCATCTCCGACAGCGACCGCTGGTTCAACATCGCGGAGGTTGAAAGCAGGGGTGAGTTACAAGATCTTTCTCATTCTCATTCTCTTTTTCTTTTCTTTCTCTTTCTCTTTATCTCTGCTTATCTTCTCTCTTTTGTTTTTCCTTTTTTTTCTGTTCTTTTCATACAACTGCCTCTCCCCCCTCTCCCTCGCCCCCATTTCCTATTCTGTCGCTTGGGAGTTCATTCTATACCGTGCCCCGATATGCTGCGTCTCCTTCACACTCTAACGTTCTCCCTTCTTCTCCATTTCTCACCGATTTAATTTTCTCCTTTTCCTTCCTGCTTTTCCCCCTCTTCCTCTTTTCTTCCCCCTCTTCTCTTCCTCTCTTCCTCTCTTTCCCCTCTTTCCCTCTCTTTTCCCTCTTTCCTCCACCTCCCTTTCGTATTCGTTTCCGTCCTTCTCTTCGTCGTCTCCCTATACAACCCATCTTCCTTACTCGTCTCTCTCCTATTCTCTTCCCCTTTCTCCTCCCTTTCTCTTCCCCTTTCTCCCTTCCCATTACCTGCTCCTTCTTCCTCCTTCACCGTCTTTCTTCCTATCCATTCTTTCTATCTTGCTTCACTCATCATTTTCTCTCTCTCTTCCCTTTCCTTCCCTTTCCTTCCCTTTCCTTCCCTTTCCTTCCCTTTCCTTCCCTTTCCTTCCCTTTCCTTCCCTTTCCTTCCCTTTCCTTCCTTTCCTTCCTTCTCCTTCCTCTCCTCTCCTCCCCTCCCTTCCTCCCTCTTTTCTTCTTCTCTCCCTATCGCCTTCACTTCTTCCCCTTTCCTTCTCCTTCCCCTTTCCTTCTCCTTCCCTTTTGTTCGTCTTCCCCCTTCACCCCCTCTTTTCTCCCTTCCCTCCCCTTTCCCCTCCCTTTCCCTCCCCTTTCCCTCCCCTTTACCTCCCCTTTACCTCCCCTTTACCTCCCTTTACCTCCCATTTGCCCCCTTTGCCTCTTCTCTCCCTTCTGTTTCCCTTTTCTTTCTTTTCCCCTTTCCCTTCCCTTCCCTTTCCTTCCCTTTCCTCTCTCTCTTCCATCCCCCTCCCTCCCCTCCATTCCTCCCCTCTTCCTCTTCCTCTCCCCTTCCCTCCCCTTCCCTCCCTTCCCTCCCCTTCCCTCCCCTTCCCTCCCCTTCCCTCCCCTTCCCTCCCCTTCCCTCCCCTTCCCTTCCCTTCCCTTCGCCCTCCTCCATCTACCCCTATTCCTTTGTTCGTATTTTCTCAGGTTTTTCGGTACTGAACTGGTCTTCTTACTCCACGGAGCTCCTCGTGTATTCGTCTGACAATAACCAATTCACCTTCTCTGCTCAAGATGAGTCTTTCTACGAGGTTGACCCCGATTCCAGTGCCCCAGTCGAGTGCTCTTCTTTGGTGTTCAGAGTAACTTCCCTCAAGAATTAAAATCACACGCAATCAATAGATCACTCTTCTCTTTCCCTTCCTTCCCCTTCCCCTTCCTTTCCCTTCCTTCCCTTCCCCTTCCTTTCCCTTCCCTCCCTCTTCCTTCCCTTAATCCTCGATGCAGCTGAACCACAACGAAACGCAAAAACAAACAACCAAACAAACAAACAAACAACATCACTCTCCATCTCCTTCTCCTTCTCCTTCTCCCTCTCCCCCTTTCGCCTTATTCTCTATCTCTCCTTTTTCTTTTCCTCTAATCTATCTTTGAATAAGGACTTCTAGCCCCCGCGGCCTTTCCTAGTTGTCCCTTTCTCCCTTCCCCTTCCCCCCTTCCCCTTCCCCCTTCCCCCTTCCCCCTTCTTCCCCCTTTATCTCTCACAGTTTGCGTTTCACTCCTCCTTCTCTTAGCACTATTGCCATCTGCTTGTGCGCCTTCTCCTTCATTTGCTTTTCCCTCCTTTCGTTTTCCTTTCATTCCCTGCTACCTTTCCTTTTCTCCTTGGTCTAGTTTCTGTAGTTCTTGTGCTCCTAAACTTTCTTTTTTGCGTGTATTTATACTTCTATGTTTAATTTTATACATGTTATTGTAGTTCTTATTGTCCTCTTTCTTGTCGTGATAGTTGTCGTTGTTGTTGATGTTGTTGATGTTGTTGATGTTGTTGATGCGTTTTTTTCTTTTCTATTTTCTATTCTTTCCTCGCTCACATTTTGGTTTACTTTGTGTGTGTGTAATGTATGTGTATGTATGTATGTACACACAAATATATACATAGAAAAAGAAACGTTTACAAAAAGATACACATACACATACACGTACATATACACATACACATACACATACACATACACATACACACATACACTTACTTTGTATATGCACACATGTACGTATGTGCGTTGAGTCGTAACATCTGCGCCAACCCCCTATGCCCCCCCTTCCCCCCTTCTTTCCCTTCCTTTCATGAGCATACAATCCAGCGTAGTGCTTGTACAGCTCTTCTTCTGAGCTCTGTTTATCTTCCTTGTCTCCTTTCCCTGCCCTCTTTCCTTTTCTCTTTTGACTGCTCAACACGCTTCCCACTCCGACTGGTCAATCCTCTTTCACTGCTCGACATCCTCCCTTTTTATTGTTATCTTTTTCCTTTTCCTTCTCCTTTTCCTTTTCCTTTTCCTTTTCCTTTTCCTTTTCCTTCTCCTTTTCCTTTTCCTTTTCCTTTTCCTCTTCCTTTTCCTCTTGCTCTTCCTCTTCCTTTTCATTTGCTCCTATTGCCCTTCCCTTTCCTTTCCTCCTACCCCCCCTCTTCTCCCTCCCCCCTCTCTCTGCCTTCTTTCTTGTTTGCTTCCTATGCTTTGTATATTTTTTTGTGTTTGTTCGTGTTCATTTTTCTCTTCGCGGCAGTTAGTCCCTGTGTGTAACGCGAGTGTGTTAGTCTATGTGTGTGACGCGAGTGTGCTCAGTGTGCGACGGTGTTCGAGAAGGCAGCAGTTTGGTTCAATAGTGGTTAGTCCTAGCACTATTGCCTCGTGCCCATGCTTTTAGGCTTAGATACGTGATTTATGCGTTTGCAGTATAGATAATAACGGACTATATTACATGCGTTTGGTGCGCACATTGCATCAGTACACACAGCGACAGTAGGAGTAGGCCACTGTGCGTTCACATCTACGCATGTATTTTTACGTGCACATTTTATGGGAATTTATATCTATGAAAATGTACACATTTCGTATGTGTATATGTGTATGTGTATGTGTATGTATATGTATGTGTATATCTTTGTGTATTTCTATGTATACGCTATATATATTTCAACACATACACTCGCATACACTTGCTCTTCTTGTTTCTCCTTCCCCCTTTTTCTTTTTCTTTTTCTTTGTCTCGTCGACTCAATACCCCACATCCCCCCTCTCCATCCACCCTCCGTGCTGAAACATCCTGGCATTTATAGTCGCGCTGCACGCACCTCTCTTTCCACTTTCCTATACTTAGTTGTCGGCTATCTTCCTCCTTTTCCCCTCCTCCTTCCCCCGCCGCTCTTCTCTTTTGCCTCTTTCCCTTCACTCTCACGTATGTGTATGTGCATGTGTAGGTGTGTATGCGTATGCATGTAGATAATATGTTCGCGTATTGAGATACACATGCACTGGGTGTACGAGTGGCGTTGTATATGCTGCGTGATGTTTTGTAGACCGCGCGATGTGACAGACCAGTATTAGTTCCCTGTCTCGCGTGAGTTGAGTTGTATTTTGAGTACTTCCCTTCCCCAGTCATAGGCGTTTACACTCGAGTCGGCCTCGTCGCTACCGCTTTACGTCTTCAACTACTCACGCATGCACATATATCATGCATACATATATATATATATATATGTGTTTGCTTTTTTTCTTTTTTCTTCAAATCTTCTAATATGTTCATTCATATTTCCTTTTTTTTGTGATCTGCTTTGCTGTGCCAAACAAAATTCGAAATCAATGAGCTTTCTGCTCGTACTAGTCTTGTATTTGTTCTTGTGGTTGCATTACTTTCTGTTCTCTTGTTTTTCTTCCCTTTCTCATCTCTTCCTTTTTCTTTGCTTTTTTTGCTCGTCTCCGATCTGTCGACGACGTTATTTCGCCTTTCATTGTTTTCTTCAGTATTTCTTGCCTCTTCTGGGTCTCTTTTTTTCTCTCTCCTTATTTTCTGTTCTCGTATTTTGGATTTCCTCCTTTTGAGTATTTCTTTTTTGCGTATTTCCTAGCTCGTTCTCTGCAACGAAAGGAAGTGATGTGAACTTCCTCCAAAAAAAAAAAAAAAGAGAGAGGGGGCGCTGCATCAGTGCTTTGCAAAGCATCGCAATGTGTGTGTTCGTTATCAGCTATTCCTCTTTTCAAGTTTTTTCCGACCCGTTTTATACAATTTGTTTGCTCTTCTTCATTTTTATTTTTTTTTGTTTATTTATATTGCATTACAAAACCTATTTATATTTATTCACATGCCTGTAGAATACTTCTCTCCTCCCTCTTCCCTCCTCTTCTCCCTCATCTTCTCTTCTTTTCACGCTTTATGTACTTCACCAAGAAGCTTATCCGTGGCCCGTTGTTCACTTCTTCAGCACATGAGTTAACGAACGTTCCATTGCTATGCACACACTATCTTTTAGTTTTTTTCTTTGCTCCTTCATCCCTTTCTTCCCTTCCCTTCCCTTCCCTTCCCTTCCCTTACCCTCTTCTACTATCCCTTCCCCTCTACTTTTGCTTTCCACTCTCCACCCTTCCTCTTTCTCACCCTCTGTTCTTCTTCTTCTTCCCCTTCCATCTCTCTCTTTCTTTACTCGGTACTCTTTCAAACTCTACGTGCTACAATGTGTACAACACAAAATAATAAAACAAATATATATTCTTTTTCTCAACCCCCCACAATTTCTTCGAAGCGATGCATACAACGGACATTCACATGTATATATAGAACACAAATATCTGATACAAATTTATAATACAAATATCTGCACTTTCTTTATTCAATTCTTCTTCACAGATGTGATCACATAGGTGTGAGTGAAGTGTGCTGCGTACAGTATGGAAATATGAATGATTTTAAAAATGCTCGATGTTTGAATAAGCCACATCACCTCTCTTAAAGGATGACAATCGAATGTCTGACGTTCTATGTATACTGAGCCATTCAATTTAGGAAATACCGCTCAAATTGAGACGACATGTACTCGACCCTCAAGTCAACGACGTCAGAATATTCACAAGACAATCGGAGAACACGAGGTGTTTTTGATTGCTCACGCATTGTCAGCTTTATGTTTGTATGACTACGACGCAAGAATGTATGTTTTGAAGTCTTTATTCGTTATTGTAACAAACCAATGAAAAACACGTCGGGTAAAAAGAGAAGATTAAGATGGATGAAAGAGAGGAAGAAGAAGAGAGAAAAAGAGGGGGAAGAGAAGAAGGCATGAAGTATATAACCGACAAAAACAGAAACGAAATGAAAAGCAAAAGAGAAATACAATAGGGAGAGGAGTACAAATCAAAATTTAAACAAATAAAAGACAAACTCAAGGGACGAGAGGAAGGAAGAGAGGGGAAGGGAAGAGAGGGGACTAGCCAAAAAAAAGAACGACACAATGATGTCTTGAAATATAAATAAAGGAAGTGAGAGCAGAGGGTGTAGTATAAATAGGTACGTAAAGAAAGAGCACAAGCATATTCACACGTACAGCAACTCAATGTCAATACAAATATCTACACTGCAAATATCTCTCGTGCCTATCTCGCAACTCGAGCATAGACCGTACGGATGTAAGCCCTTTTTTGACACAGATACATGTGTACGCGAGTGCGTACGAGTATTGCGTTTACGAGTCAGAGTATGAATGTGTGTGTGTGACTGTGTGACTGTGAG
>JAWNMU010000728.1:0-40426 GCA_035043665.1 Drosophila quasianomalipes | reverse complement strand
ACGAATACTGTTTTATTCGTTCATATTCAGATTCAACTCAGATTGAGATTGAGATTCGGACTCAATCCAACTCAACTTTTTAATTCATTTTCAATACGAATAACGAATACTGATTAATTCGATTCATATTCAATTCAACTCAGATTCAGATTGAGATTGAGATTGAGATTCGGGGTCCAATGCAACCAAAGGTATTTATTTGTTTTGATTTATGCTCATTGGCCATTGATGCCATTATTCACAAAACTCAATTCAGCTATTCACTCACAATTGCCCAGTTCCTTTAACTGATTGATTTAGAGTTATTCACACAGAGTGGCTCACTTATTCATTCTCCCTTTGGATTAGCGCTCATTTATTTTGATGCTCTTCTCTTTCTCTTTCTTTCTTGCTTTCCGAATTTGTCGTTTCGCTTATTTTTTTTGCGGCCAACTTTTGCAATACTTGCATGGCAGCAGCATAACACATAAATACCAACAACAACAACAATAGCAACAGCGACATTCGTTTGTTAACAAAATGCTTATTACAACATCGGCGATGACGCAGGGCTTTTTTCTTTCTTTCTTTTTTTTACTGTCCAGCAGCAGCAAGAGTTGTTGCTCTCTATTTGCTTTTGTTGCGCTCTCTTTGCTCGCTCACTCACTCTCGCTCTCACTCTTATGGCTCTCATTCTCTCGCTCGCTCTCTCTCTCTCTCTCTCTCTCTGTCTGTCTGTCTCTCATTTCTTTTGGCAGCACTTTCAATGCGCTTGTATCAATGGTTAACGGTAAAATTTTGCACTGCCGTCGCTCACTTGCGTTTTCAAGCTCGTCGCTGAGCTTGAGCTTGAGCCGCAGCCGAAGCCGAAGCCTCAGTCAACGTCGCCGTCGTCGTCGCAGTCGGGCCTATGCTGCCGAGATTTTCGGTTGTTGTTGTTGGTTGCTCTCGTGCTACTGCTGCTGCTGCGCAGCTGCGACTTTTTAGGCTGCGTTTTTGAAATTGTTGGCATATTTTTACAGCTGTCCAAGACGCGCAGCCGCAATTCGTTAAAGTGCGTTCATGCCAAGCGGTCGTCGCTTGTCGCAGCTCCCGAAACCTTAAACCTTAAATAACCCCTTCCTGCCCCTTCGACACGTGTGCAACGCAACGAAAGTAAAAGTGCCAAAAAAAAAAAATTAATAAATGTAAAAAAAAATACGAAAAATACGACAGCAAAAAAGTAAAAAAAAAACCGCAACAAAAAACAAACCACAAAACTGAGAAATTCTAACGGTTCAAAAAGCCAAGCGTCGCTTGAGCAGCGCTTATTACACAACTGGCGCCCCAAAAGTGAAGACGAAAAGAAGAGCTTTTTTTTTGTTTTCTTTGTATAATGTGTTATAATTAAAAAATCTATGCATATTTTTTTTGGTTTTTGTCAACGCTTTGCCTTGCTGTGATAATGATTTAAACAAAGTGTGCTCAAAGAAACCTTACAGAAATATTTAGTCACAATAATCAAAAATAAGAAACACACGAAATCGAAACCGATACATATTTTGGGATATTTTTGAAGTGTAAATCATTTTTTCTTTTTTGGTTTTTTCAACATTTTTTCTTGTGATTTCCTGCTGAGTGAAAGTGAAGCACACGGGGCAAGCGACGCGCGTCAAACGTGCCCCATCAATTTGTGGGATATTTGCTTTTTTTTTTATTATTTTTTTTATTTGGATTTGTCGTGCATTATTCTTTAAATGATGCGCTTACGCGTGCTGCTGACAGTGGCGCTGGCGCTGACAGCGACTCTCACAGAGGCGGCCATCGGTAGCCAGGACAACAAGTCCTTGCCGGTCATCATTAACCCCGATCAGCACAATGTCATCAATTTGAGACTACACACAGACAACACCAACAACAACAACAACAGTAACAACAACAACAACAGCAGCAACAGCGACGTCAGCTTTGATCTGACGCGAACGCTGCGTCTGCGCGATGCTCTAAATGTGTTCGATCTGTCGCTGCTGGCGTCGCAGTGGCCACGCCTCGAAACGACACGCATGCTGAGCGTCAACTGCACAAAGGACATGCGCCGTTATCTGCACGGCCTGACGGACTCCAAAATGTGGGCAGTTAAAAGTAAGTGCAAACCAATCGATAAATCTAGCTACAAATGCGAATCTGGCTACGAAATGGAATGGTACAAAATAAAATAGTTTTGTTAATGCAGATATATTCCGAGTACGAATTGATTTGATATACAGAAAATATTGCATCGTTTTTATCCATAGTCAACCATATATCTATATGTTTATAAAATAAATATATTTCGTTGCCACTTATTGAGTGATCAGGCAACAACTGGCAAATCATTTTGCATTTAGATTAATACACGCTTTGCATTGATAGCTATTCAAATAGCACACACACACATAGATACACACACAAACACACATAGATACATAGATACATGTGTATTGCATATTCAGATTTCTCGCTGCTTTGGTTTGATTATGAATTGAGACGCCGTTGGTTGCACTGGTGAACGTGTTATTTCTGCTGTGGACCGCGTTTTGGCTGCTCGGCATTCTCAACATTCTGAGTCGAGATTTCGGATCTATCTATAAAGTTGTTGAGATATGCATGCGCTGCTGCAGACGCCAAGGTCGCAATTAGTTCTTGCCGGACTGCGGCGGCAAATTGCTGCAACAACAGCAACAACAACAATAACAACAACAGTTCCGACTCAATTGTATGCAGTTTTATTTCTTCTTTTTTGATTTTGATTTGTTGCCCAGCTCAGTTTGAATTTGAGTTTTGAGTTTTGCGTGCAGTGTGTAGTGTGTAGTGTGTTCAGGTTTTTGGCAAATTGTTTGGTCATTATGTCAGCACCCCGTGTCAGTTTTGAACAATGGCCCCTAACTGTAATTGGATATTGCACATAATGCAATACAATACTGAGTTAAGGCACCGTTCACTCCTGACCAAAATTGTTGGCCAACAATGGCTGAACAACAACAACAACAACAACATGCTGCCCAATTTAATTTCGTCTACTCATGCTAACTGTCTATCTTTCAAAATTTGACTAGGTACTGCATCTAATTGCTGAGTGTTTGAACAATCACAACATATCGCGCAACACTGACCCTTTTTTCCTTTCATTTAATTCAAAACCAGCATTAATCACCCTGTCAAATGAATGGCATTAAAGCGTTGCCCACTAAGCCACATTAGCCAGCAACTTCAACATTTAGTTGAGTCTAAATGCAAGTTTTAAAATGCAGATTCGGAGGAAAAACAAAAAAAAACACTTTTTGTCTTCTGCCTTTGATAGGAACTGCAAGCTGCAAGTTTTGCACTGCTTGCTTGCTGGTTGCGCCGCTTGCACTGCTTGCACTTAACTGGCAATTCAACGTTGCAGCAGCTGCAATCAAAAATATTATGAATATATGTTGTGCGACTAGTTTTTGGTTTGGTTTTATTTGGCTTTTGCTGTGTTGTTGTGTTGCTCCACGGTGTAGATGGCACGCCCCCTTGGCCGCCTTACACCGACCACTGACCAAGTGAGTGACCAGCTGACCAGCTAACCAACTGGTAGACTGACTGACCGACTGACTGTCTGACTGCCTGACTGCCTCGCTGAATAAGTGAATGAATGAGTGAGTGTCTGTTGTCCACACTCTTTGCGACGGTTATGCAATCAATTAACACAAAATGCCGTCAAGACAAAGCGAAAGAAAAAGAAAAGCGAAAGAAGGCAACGGCAAAAACCGAAGTCTTTCATTCGCTTAGTTTCTTTCCAAAGTTTCACTAAGTGTAACTAAAAATGACCAACAACAAATAGACTGTGTTCAAAGCTTGCGCCCAGTTTAAATATTATTCTAGCTTTTATTCCACAAGTATTTGCATTGGCATCTATTCATTCATTTATAACTGGCTTATAATTGTGATATAAGCGCTTTTGCCGCTGACCACATCGTTCTTTAAGATCTGACCAGCCACTTTAATGGCCAAGATCAATGGCCAAACAATGTGGTTGAGTTTTCTTTTTGGCAATTGACTTTACACACCCGAACCCCACAGCCAAATGGGACTTTCAGCTTTGTTTTATATATATATATATATATATATATATATATATATATATATCTTTAGTACAAAGTTTTGATTAAATACTTAATTTTATAGACATACATATGTATCTTTGATATTTCGTATATAACTATAGCTGTAAATATATATAGAACACGTAACAGGAAATGTGAAAATACAAATTTCGAATATCTTAAAAAATATTTAATATAATATGAATTCGCAAAGTAAAAATTGCATTCAAATTTATTAATTTGCATTTTTTTTTATTTGGAAACGCTCTGAAGTCCTCCCACAATTCCTGATTATTATTATATCGTTTTCGAATTAGCGAATTATTAGAATTAATGTGAAATTGAATGTAGATTTTTATGAATTTTTGCCAGCTTTTTGATTTAACCATATTAAACGATTCTTTAATTGGGTAAAAACGAATTTGATTAACTTCTTCAAAGCAAATTCTAACTGCGAGTTTGAAGTTGAGATGAATTTGATAACTTGTTCATCGGGTTCGGGTATATGTCAAGTCGGGCCAGCTTCACTTTTAGGCTCTACCTGCGTTCTGACTTGTTGTTGTTGTTGTTTATTTTGTTGTTGTTCTTATTGTTTTTTTTTTAGTTGCAACTACGCTTGGTTGCTTTGTTTGATTGTTGCAATCGATTGCTTGCTGCTGCTGCTGCTGCTGCCGGCCGACAATTGCCACTTGCCACCAACTGTTGCTTCCGCTGTCCCTCGCCACCTCTCTCCGTATCTTTGTTAATAGCTGTCTTTGTTTGGTTAGCGCTTTTGCAGCTTGGCGACTTAGTTGAAGGCCAAACGTTTTAGCCATGGCTGGCTTGGCTCGGCTTGGCTGGTTCTGGGCCACGGCATATGTGGAAATCCTGGCAATGAAATGCCTCTAAGAGCACAACACCAGAAAAAAACCATACCATATAGCGTCAAATAGAGCAGACATGATTTTCCAGCAACCAAGCCTATCATTTTCATTCTACAAGGTCGATTTTTCCAAAATGTGCATATATCGAAATATAAAATCGTAATTTTTCCATCTTTTTATACACTTGAATGAGCGCAGAAATTACCTAAAACCAGCAATAATAGCAATTTTCTTTAATTGGGAATTTTGGGAAAATTAAAAGTAATTTAAGAAACAACATTTTTGGGCTTATTTAAACTCCTTAGAAATTGATGTTGACTTTCTTATTCTGAGCAGTTTAGCTTTAGTTTTTGATCGCTGCTCTCTCCAAATCGTTGGCACTTTTTTCGATTCTAGCTATTGTCAAACAAAAGAGTTTTGAGGCTTAAAGAGGAAGTGTAAATGTTTGCTTTAACAATCATTAACAGCACTAGTCCCAATGCTAATGATCATTAATGTGTGTGTGTGTGTGTGTGTGTGTTGTTGGTGTGTTGTGCAAACTTCCTACTTGTGGCTTTCACAGCTTATCTGGCTTTTTTCACTTTCCAGGAAACATGACGCGCGCTACAAAAACACCGGCTTTTTTGGCCACAATTGCAATTGGCCATTAGCAAATCCCAAAAGTTGACCTCGTCTTGCATTTCACAAAAAAAAAGGCAATGTTAAGCAAACCAAACAATAAACACACACACACACACACACATATCATAATGAAAAGCCAAAATTGTCGTTGGCCAACTTGTCCGTCTTATTGGCCAGCTACCAAAATTGGCAAAGCGACTTCTTGCAATATGCGCGACTCGTGCCTGGCCTGTTTTCGATGTTTGTTGCTTGTATTGTTTTTGTTGTTGGTCATTAGCTTAGACACAATAGCCGCATTTTTAGGCCAATATACTTAGCCGACTTTTAGCTGAAAAGGGGCTGTTCGAAGCGGCTTTATGGGGAGGCTGAAGGGGGAGGGGGAAACTTGCAGTTACCAATTACAGTCTTTGTGCAAAATGAAACGTCACGCAACATAATTTCTACTGCTTTCCCATTGTTGTTGCTGTCAGTTGTAAATATCAACAATAAAGCAATATGAAAATGAAGAAGCAGACAGACAGGCACACACACACACACACATCGGCACACACAAATTGCACAACAAATAAACACGGCAAGTCAGCGCGTGTTGTTATTGTTGTTGCTCTGGCTGGAATGTAAAGACAACAGCAACATTAACATTAAAATCAACAACAATAGCAACAACAACAACAGCAACAACAACAACAACTGCAGATAAGCGCCGACGCCGAAGCTTATGTAATTTAACTTTAATTTTGTTTGATTGTTGCAATGTCTTGCAGTTTTTTTTTTCGTTGTTTTTATTATTGTTGTTGGCAAAAATGAAATTATGGCCCAAAGCAGGCAAATGTGCGTTTGCCTTGTTGCTGCTGCTGTTGTTGATGTTGTTGTTATTTTTATTAGCAGCAATAACGGTCAATAAGTGGCATCTGTGAGTGTTTGTGTGTGTGTGTGTGTGGAACACTTTCAACTTTGACCGAGTTTTTCCGCCATGCGTTTTATTTTCATTTATGTTTTCAGTTTATCAGTTGTTGTTGTTTGTTTTTTGTTTTTGTTTTGTTTTTTTTTTTTTCTTTTTTCAGCCTGCTCCACACACACTAAAGACTTAGGCAACAAACTTGCAACGAACTTGCCACGGCTTAACGGAGCTCAGGCAATACTGCTTGCAAGCGTGCAATTAACGCAATTCAACTTGGCATTTGATCATGAATTATGGCCTAAAACTCTGTGGCAATTGGCGTCTTAAGAAACCAGTTAGCTTCTGCCCTGTTAACACGCTTAAGCCAAGTCTTACTTAGTGTTAAGTATGTGCAGGCAGGATAGAATAAATGGATCAAATGCAATTATTTTGCCAAAAACTAAGTTTTTATTTCGCAATTTGCATCAGCATCATTTTCAACGAATGCATTTTTTTAGGCCTAAAACAACTATTCTTCTTGCTTATAAACTTAAATAATAAAATTTAAGCAGCGGGCATGTTTGCATAATATTGTTAAAGTATTTTTGTGACTAACACAGATTTTGCGGCTAAGGATGTGAACCAGTTTCTGCATGAATCAGCTTACATAAGTTGACTCTATGAATTTGGTTTCATCTTTTACATTTGTTGTTGGTTTTTTGGCAAGCAGACACAATATTTGCACTTGAGTTGCACTTTGGGCCTGGCCAAAAGAGCTGGCTGACTAACGTGAGTTTGGCTGGCGAATACAAACTGCGTAAATGACGGCACCAATTTTGAGATACCATCAGATCGACAGATCGTCAGATCGTCAGATCGACAATGTTTCGCCTGAAATGGAATTACGAATTGCGAATTGTGAGTTAAAAGTTACGAGCTACGAGCTACGAGCTAAGAGTTACGAATTAAGAGTTACGAGTTACGAGTGCGTTGTGTAAACTTATGATGGCCAAAGAGACGTTCCCATCATCATCATCATCATCATCATCATCATCATCATCATCATCATCGTCGTCGTCATCTTCATTATGATCGTATATGCTCACATAATCCGTTTGTTGTATGCATATGTGTGTGTGTGTGTCTGCTTAGGGCATTCGGAATGGCCAGCGCTTATCGCTATTGTTATCGTAATTGCAATCGTTAATCGAATCGGTTTTCAAGTTTAATACGCAACTTGGTCTTCGATTTTTAATCAAGCGATTTCTATGTCGCACTCGTTGCATTCAATTGAAGGTCAATAGACCACTATAGATTTTAGACTTTAGACTATTGACTATATATATATATATATATATATTTATATTTATATATATATATATATATATGTATATACCGTTTACATATAGTGTATACTATCGGCTAGAGTTTTAGTTAGTTGTCTTCAAGTGCATTCCCAGACGAATGTTTGCCCCGTTTTTGGATACTTTGACACTGAGCGGTCGAGGTAAAAGTATCGCAGAGTAAAAAGCACTTCCGTTAGGCAAAGTGCGCGACGTGTTTTGCATTTGGAAAACAAACACTTATGAAATTTGCTAATTGCAATTTTGCATGCCGCTCTATTTTTGGGGTTATTGACCATAATCGCACTTTTTCTTTCTATTTCTATTCGGCTTAATTGCGCACTTAAGCCGTCCATTTAAAGTGGGCGTGACTGATTATATAACTGATTATGTGCACAAATAGAAAATTTACACTCAGAAAGAGAGAGAGAGAGAGAGAGAGAGAGAGAGAGAGAGAGAGAGAGAGAGAGAGAGAGACAGAGAGAAAGGTTTTCGTAATGGGTTATTACGTGCCAAAATCTCATAAAACTTTAATGGTTCTGTGTCAAAGGGTGTTTAGCTTGACAATATGTTTACTATCTCAGAAGTTTATGGTTTCTTAGATTTATGATTTTGAGGTTCCTAATCATAGTCCACAAGTCCAAAGGGTTCGACATAGTTCAGTGATCAAGAATGCTAAAAAGAAATGGTTGCAGTCGCCTTCATTAACCTTTTTATTTTCAAGAATGAATCGCTTAAGATAATAATCACAAACTAGCTGAGGAGTTCTTGAAGAACTTGTAAGATAATACAGCTATAATATAGAAAACATTTATTTTCCATTATTACTATCAGTGTTTTGTGCATTTTCATGATGACTTTTGGCATTTGCGATCGTTAACAAGTTCATCACAAGATTATTGCTTTGGCTAATAATAATGCCAGTGCAAATGACGGAGACAGCGAACGCGATTCGAAGTGCTGTTAATGGCACCAAGAAATGCAGCCCTGAAAATGCGCTTAACTACTATATATATATATATATATATATATAAACGTGTGTGTGTGTGTATGCATATGTATATGTATATAGATGCCATATTGATTCAATCTGGCACGCACATTACGCAAAGCACACCAACAAAACAAAATACTGTCCATTGCCACGTGTCCGAAGACAGTCTGAAGACCGAGCGCAGCAGCAGCGGAATGTTGCGGACGGGGCGGGGGAGGGGGAGGTGAAGCTGGCGGTGGAGGTGGACGTGGAAGTGGAGGTGGGGTCTGATCAAGTGAAATACCAGTTAGTCATCAACCGAAAAAAATATAAACGGGTCGACAATGGCAATGGCGCTGTAGCTGTAGCTCAAAACTGAAGCTGAAGATGCAGCTGACCTTGTGCTGAATCTCCAAAAAAGAAAAAAAAAACAAAAAAAAAAATGCTGCGAGCCGAAAACGTGTGTGTGTATTTGTATGTGTGTGTGTGTATAAAATGGAACTCAAATTAAAAAGAAACTAAACCAAACAGAAAATGAAAAAAAAAGATACACGTACACACACACACACACACACACACACACACACACACACACACACACACTCCCTTCCCTTCCTCCCTGCCTCTCTCGCTCTCTCTGTCACTCTGTCACTCTCTCTCTCGCTCTCCCTTTCGCTTAAAGTGGAGCACAAATTTGCTGTCAATGTTCGCGAAGCTTTCGCCAGCGGCAAAGTCTCATACTCATAATAAAGTTGTTGTTGTTGTTGTTGCTGTTGTTGCTGTTGGTGCTTTAGAGATGATGACAGTTTCAGACTCAATTGTCAACAGTTTGGCAATGTCGCCCACACCACCAACTATTGCACTTGAACTCCAGCAACAGCAACAGCAACTCCAACAACATCAGCACTAACAACAACATTGACATTGAAACTGTGCATTACAAATCGAAACAACAGCAGCAACAGCAATAACAACAACAACGACAGCAACATCTCAACAACTCAGCGATGTCTCCAATTCAAGACCTGAATAACAATCGTTGCTCAGGCATCGTAGCAATTGTTTGCTGTTAAGCAGGAAGTTAAATATCTGATGATTGCCCGACGGGAAGATTGACAGATTTGAGCACCAGGCAGCCAGGCAGCCAGGCACCCAGCCAGTCAACCAGCTAACCAACCAGACAGACAACCAGCCAACCAGCCAGCCAACCAGCCAGGCAACCAGCCAGTTAGCCAGGCGCGAAGGCGCTTAGATAGTCTTTGTAGACGCGTCTTCAAGCTTGACAATTATCAAAGTGCGTGCTTTAACTTTGATGTGACTCAATTAGACAAAAACAACAACAACAACAACGACAAGCACCATTCATTAGTGTGAAATTGTGTCTCGATATATTTAAGCAGCTCACTTCTTAAGTTCAGATGCGTAAAGTTGATTAGCCTTTATTTCTGATCCGTTACAGATCACTTTGCGCTTCGAGCAGAAATCACCATTCGATTATAGTACTCAGTTTGATACCTTATCAGTATCTGCAAAGAATATAACAAAGTCTATATAGTATGATTGTCAAATAAACTAAAGTAAAACATATGAGCTAAAGCGTATAATCAAATATTATATGTTCCAACCTCGCTTCAGACCTCTAACTAAATGTGCAACACACGCCTCTGATTACCCATCTGTAAGTTTACTGACTCAAAGTTCTTAAATTGTCGTTATGCCAAAAAATTGTAGTCAAAGTTCACGTTTTTAATGCCTCACAATAAACCCTAAGTTGTTGGTCATTATTTGAAGTACTAAAATAAAAAAATTTTAAATTAAAATGAAAAGGAAAATGAAAATGAAAATGAAAAGAGTTCACCTTGAAAAGTAGTTAGGTAATCGAATTGATGGTTGAAATTCCACAAGTTCAGTGATGCGTAGATATATTGTCGAGAATCGGTTGGAAAGATTGCGAAACTGTTTATAGTAGATATGTTTATTGTATCTATCTGAGTATATCTGAGTATCAGTGATCTAAGGCACAGATTGTTTATATGATCTCAGTTGCTCAAGTGCTTGGACAGAAACAGTCTTGAAACCGTTTTACCTGCTGGCACTGAAATATTTTGCTATTGCTATTCAGTTTGTTTATACAGACAATCAGAGAGATCTGGACAATAACAAGAATATGAAATTTAAAAAAAATACGAACATTCAGCCGACCATTTATCTATATACACAGCCTGTTTCTGAAGATAATCAACATTCGTAGCTAACCAATCGAATGGAAATAATATATATCTGTTTAGTTATATACAGCGAGATCTTAGCCAAGATATCGCTTGGAACACATTTAACACTTAACATCCGTAATTCACAATCATGATGATAATTCTGAATATATTTACCAATGATATTGAGCTCAAGTTGAGTTTTCTACATTAAGCATTTACAAAACTGTTTCAAGAATAGGCAAATTTACTAACAAAATGATATTCAGCAAATTGAATAAAAATAGGCTAAAATATATATTAGTATAAGAACTTTTACATATTGGTTGAGTAGTTTTGAGAAACCTAATTGTATTGATTCTATATCTGGAGATCTTAAGCTTTTTTTAATCGTAATTTTTGTAATAAATATGTTTATCAAGTACTCTTCCGACAAAATTCTTCGAAATTCCATAGAAATTGTCTTCAAATTTATACAATTCTGTTCGGAATTGTTAAGAACCTTAAGTTACCCAAAGAATTTCTTGACTATTTACTTAGGTCTTGAGTTTTACGAATTACAATATTGTGTACAAAGATCTTTTCACACTTATTATATTGACTAAGTCGGACAGTTTGACAGTTTTGTTGGAACATGATCATCGTATTGATATTGTCCAATCATTTGGTTGACAATCGATTAGAGATTTGCTTAGTATTTGTATTGACTTAAATGATTTTGACACCGCTGGTGGCAAAAATCGGAAAAGTTCTTTGGCTTTGCATAAGCATTATAATTTGGTTTTGATTGGCTGGATCGTAGACCGCCTAAAAGGCAAATCCCACGTAAAACCCATTAATCAAATTCAAAATTGAAATACGTCATCTGAACAGTTTTTGGGCATGCAAAAAAAATGTATTAATTGCTCGGAAAAACGATTGCAAATACGATTTCAAAACATAAAAAATAAAACATAAACAAAATAACAATAATCATATTTGTTTATGGAACTGCAAATGGTTCTGACGCACGTTTGTTGTTGCATTAATTACATGCTTTAAATTTGAGACGCGTAGCAAATAAAAAAATATAACAAGAAATGAACACAAAACGTTTTTATTTTTATTGTTGTGCATTTTTTTCTCTTTTTGTTTTTGTTTTTGTTTCATTTTTGTAACTTTTTTTTTGCAAACCTTTCGCAATGGGCGGTTTTATAATAATAGTAATAATAATAAGTGTCAGACGACTCTACAACTACTTATTTGTTGCTGTTATTTCAGTTGTGGTTGTTGTTGTTGTTGTTGCTGTTCGTGTGTTAAGCACATTATTTATTATTATTTTTTTGTACAACGTTTCATCAATCAAACACACCAAAAATTTCAACAGCTCATTTTTTTTTTTTTGTCGCTGTCATTTTATTGCGCCCTCGGGGCGTGGTACATACTCTTCCCCATCCTTTGTTGAAATAGTTGTTGTTGTTGTTGTAGTTGTAGTTGTTGTAGTTATTGCTGTCGGTTTGTGCTGTAATCGGTTTTAGTGTTAACACCTTTGTTGCGCAGGCGCCGTCGACCCGATTCAGATAAACCCCAATGCGATAACAATTTTTTCTTGGATTTTTTTTTTTTGCACCAACCTCCACAGACTCTAACCTCCAAGTCTTGCCCAAACGCCTTCTCCTATGTGCCCCCTTACCCCCAGCTCCTCCCCCGCCTCTTCTTCCACCTAATTATGACAATTTGCTGATTGTTTTCAATTGGCGATTTCATTGACAGCCAAGTAACACTGAAAATTTTGCCAAAAAAAAAGCCAAAAAATAAAATTAAAAAAAAGCCAACTAGTAGAAGAAGAGAAAAAGAAATACCCAATAATTGAGCATAACAAGTAGCTGACAGCTATGAAACTTGACGCCTAATGCATGTTTAGCTTCCTATAGACAATGGTGATTCTCAGTTGGGCGACAATTAGTTAGCCACATATTCAACACGAGTCTTCTTTTTTAACTCTCTCCAGGCGTGAGTATATTATATATGCCACCAAATATGCCACACATGCTACACGTAGTGTGTTGGCCAGTTAGGGTATTTGAAAGTCGCCACCAGTCGCTGTTCACTTAAACAGAAATCATTGTCAGCAAATTTGTGCACAACTCATGGATTTGTTTACTTCTAATTGTTTATCAACAAAATCATATTCTTTAAATTGTCGGCAAACTTCACTTCCAGTTGATATGCTGAAGCATGAATGCCAAATATAAAAGATAGATTTTCTAAAGTTATATATGCTTGTACTTGTATATTTTATCGCGACTGCATGTCTAAAATTGAATTTAAATATTACATTTAGAGTCGACTTTCAATCGCGTTAAAAATCGTTTTTCTTTTTAGAATAATTCTAATTAATATTTATTTAAAACTTGCCACTTAATAACTATACAAAGTGAATGATAACTTTTATAAGATTTAATATATTATGAATTAATAGAGTAACTTAAGTCTATTACGTCAGTGGTAATTTAGGGGAAATTGAACTTGAGAAATTTCGTTTGCTGGACAATCACGTTTTCACTCAGCTGCTTCCGCTGTAAGCCAAAGTCAACATTGACCTAAGCACTAAGCAGTATTATATTTTGAAGCGATTTAAATGTGGTTCGTGATTAAATCAATGTGCTTCTTGTTTACAGTTAATATACAAGATATGTATGCGGTATGATCATGATTTTGTGAGTTTTTGGTTGGATTTAAGTCAGGTTAAGTCAGGTATTAATAGATATATCAAAGTAACATTCAATTAACCTCGCAGATGTTAACCGCTTGGCCACTGATTAACTACCGTAGCTACCATTCCAATTGGACAAGTTTTTAATGTTTTTTTTTTTTTTTTTTTTTTTTTGTTTTTTGGGGGTTTGTTTTGTTTGGTATTTTGAGTGTGCAGCGAAGAAAGACCTTGTCACTAGACAAGAATTGATATGGGTACAACAGCGAGTACATGAGGAAAAAACCAGAGTGTTTTTCTTATGTTTTACTTGGTGTATTGCAGCTGGGGTTAAACGGTAGTCAAGAGACCTAAGAGTGTGTGGTCCATAGACCACCACCTGTTTGGGTCTGGCTGACATTTTCCGGCAGTTCACTTTGGTATTAAGTCATGTACGCTATCACCTTGGTGAAGAGCCCGTCCGTGTCTGTCGCATTGGAGTCTGCTTTTGGTCACTGCTGCTGTCTCATCAGTTGATCATTTTTGTTAAACGCTTGAATGACACGTTCAATTGAATATGAGATATAAAAAAAAATTAATTTAAAAAAAAATACAACTACATCAACAAACAAACAAGCAAATAGACAAATAAAAACGAAATCTGACTAGTTAGAGGTCCCACCACAGATTCGAGCTGAGGTCTTCAGCTGTTACCACCAAAAAACTATATAAAAGACTGGCCTAACAATTACATAAAAGCCAAAGCAACAACACAGCCAGCCGAAATCAAATGACCTCAATCGCAAATTAAACTGAAAAGCAAAAAAAAAAAAAAAAAACAAAAAAATAGTAATAAAAATAAAAATATACACATTACAAAAATTAAAAAAGGCATAGACAAGGAGAGGGAGATTAGGTGGGGCTGCTATAGGGAAAAAAGGTTTTAGATGCAAGCAAAAATAGGTCAACGTTTTTTTGGCACATTTTTTAACAGCTGGCCGAGAATTGATTTTAATACACGGAGGCTAATTAAAACGATATGTGATATATGTCTTAATCAATTAACACTGCCTCAAGTTAAGTAATTTTCCTTGTATTAGCTTATTGCCAAACTATATCCCAATCTTGCCCCTCTCCTCGTGCTCGTCGTCAAATCCAAACTGCATTTGCGCACTGGGCAAAAGGCTACTGATCATTTCATGGTCATGGCCATTGGCGCACTCAATCAGCCAGCCCACTGGTCGATCACACCTTTTGCCACCATCGCCCCCTTGCAGCCCCTTTGCAGCATCGCCCCACATTCAAAATAGATGTTGCGCATGCTTTTGACGAGAGGAGAAGTACAATAAATAAACACTCGAAAAGTTGTCAACTGAAATGCCAAAAAGTGTGCAAAAACAACAACAACAAATTGTTGCCTCACAGTTGCAGCTTCAGATTTTGTTATGTTTTCAGTTACGAATTCAGCAAACTGGTTACTACAACAACAGCAACAACAGCTGCAACAACAGTTGCTGGCCAACCAGCCAACTGGTTACAAGATATAAAAAAACAACAACAACAACATCAAACAACAACAATAAACAGCAAAATCACTGTGCAAATAATGCAGGGGAAGATCGCATGATAAAAAAAATCAAAAAAAAAAATCTGGAAATCCACAGGCTGTGCGCGCAACATGTTGCAAGCAGGGTGAGTGCAGTGCGGGGGAGGGGTGTGGAGGCGAAACTGAGGCAAGCAACATTATATAATAAACTGCAGTCGCCGCAGTGGCAAAAGCAACTTTTCACACACCAAACCAAAAGAAACCAAGCAAAATAAATAAATATCAAGTAGGAGTAAGCCCGACTGTCTCCCGCAGAAAACTTACACAAAACGCTGTAATTTAGTTTCTGAAAGTTTTCGTATTAATATCACTTGGCATTGATGTGATATAATAGAAAAATTACGAAAAACTGTAGATTGAAAACCATATATAGACGCATTTTACTGGCTACAGGGTATAGAAAAAGGAGAGCCAAAAGTGAAAGAAGTTGACGTAGGGAAGTTGGCACAGCGGGGCTTATGTGAAATAAACATGCCCTTCTCTTTAAACAATTTTTTTTATTTATTTATTTATTTATTTATTTTTTTGTTTTTTTTTGATTTTTTATCCGTTTCAGTGGACGATGCTTCCGGCCATTATACATCCGGTTTCTTCTATGGCAACAACTACTGGATGGGTTCGTTGGCCCTTTGCGATGCTATTTACGATGGCAGCAGCACCCTCTCCGGCGACTCCAGCACCGACAACAGCAACAAAAGTGATAGCAAGGACACCAAGGATAATCGCAACAACGGATTGCCCTTTGCCGAGGCCTATGCCGAGGCATACAGCAGCGTCTACAATGCGCCGCCTCCATTTGTGCCCGGGTTCTATGTGCTCAAGATGCAGCTGAATGAGACGATGCCAACGCAGATGGTAAGCGAACTTATCTAACTATTCTAATCAATTCAATCAAGCTGGCAGAGTAGTGATTAAGCAAACAACGAATTGATGTCAATCGAAAAGCTTCTTAATTGCGAATTGTGTTAAAATCAAAAATAAAAAACTTATCAATCTTGTTGGGCTAAGCTAATGCTCTACTTCAAATTCCGATCCCTTTTTTTAGTAATGATTAGAAACAATGTTTCTTCAGCCCTTTTGATGTCAAATAATTATATTTGCCCATCAACTCTTTAACTTATCAATAACTCTACCTATCTTCTCCCGTTGGCTTTACTTGGCGCAACTAGTCTGTTAAGATTGGAACTATACATTTATATATTTTTGCTATAATATCGATTGTTAACGTATCTTTCTCTCGTAGCTGCGCACCCTTTATATGGGCATGTGTCTGCCATCGAGCTGCAGCATTGCTGACGTGCATCAGATGAGTGGCTATGCCCGGAGGGATTTACCCAGTCGGGAGCTGAGGGTTCTGGACATACGGGTGCCGACGGACAAGGAGTTTAACATTTGGTCAGACAAGACCTTCTGCTTGTTGCTGTAAGTAATGCAATCGCTTCAATCGCTATTTCGATAGTCAAACAAAACTCACTTTCAAAAATAAATGGCGCTAATGCTGAGCACAAACACAGTGCGAGTTTTTAACTTGGCTTTAAGCATTAGCGGCCCCCAAATATGTATATACATACATAAAAAGCGAAACTATCCATTCGGGTGCCAACCAGGCCCTCCCTTTTTTTATATTTATTTTCTTGTTTGTGCAGCTAATTAACAAAGCTCTACCGATCTCCTCTACCCTCTCTTCTCTCTCTCTCTCTCTCTCTCTCTCTCTCTCTCTGTCTCTTTCAATGTGTATTCTCTCTCGTCTTTAGTGTTGTCTCTTGCATTGTGCTGGGTTTGATTTGCTGCGGCACCCTCTACGAGATCTATTTGACACGCCAGCTGCAGGAGGCACTGCGTCTGCAGGACAAGGAGATGATGAACAACAGTGAGACGAGCTCGGGCATTGGGTGTGCCTCCTCCGACTACAGTGACACGATGACCGCCCACGATGAGGCCTTAAAGCAGTCGGGTCAATCGGATTCGCTCAAACAGCTCGATCAGCTGGTGCTCAATCTGCCACCCAATGCTGACAATGATAGCGGCAATGGTCTGGGTCTGCATCATCATCACGAGCTGGAGCTGGATGATCATCACCATCATCATCATCATCATGATCATGATCACGAGCTGGAACTGGCGCATCATCATGACCATGAGCGGATGACGCAACTGCAGAGCGTTAGTGCCAGCGGCAGCAGCAGCGGCAGCATCACCAAAAATAACAGCAAGAACAACAGCAACTCCGACGAGCACTTGGAGGGTCATCTACATGAGCCGGAGAAGCTGAGCATCTACTCGGAACTGCTATTATCCTTCTCGGCCATCACCAACTTCAATGCGATCTGTGATCGAAATGTGGGCGCCGACACGATACCCTGCATTCATGGACTGCGCGCCTTCAGCATGGCTTGGGTCATCCTGGGGCATACGTGCATTGTGGTGTTCAAGTACTCTGACAACATGGAGATGCGCAAGGAGGTCGAGCAGAACTTCTTCTTTCAGGCGATCACCAATGGGCCATTCAGTGTCGACACGTTCTTCTTCATCTCCGGCTTCCTCATCTCGTATCTGTATTTCCGCACGAATGCGAAGGGCAAGCTGAACAAGCTGACCAAGGGTGCCAATGAGTTTACAGCTGGTACCGCTCACTTTCTTGGACTGGTCGCCTATCGGTTTATGCGCCTCACCGCCCCCTATCTGTTCGTCCTTGGCGTCGTTCAGGTGACAATGCGCTATCTGGCTGCCTACTCTATATTCGATCCGCCCACAATGGATCACATCACCTGCCCGGACTACTGGTGGCGCAACATACTCTACATCAACACCCTGTTTCCAGTTGATGAGATGGTAAGAAGCTAACTTATCCATAATATATACATATATATATATATATATATATATATATATAATATATATAAATTAACTTACAATTCTGATCAGATCAGAAAATCCAGCAGAGCTAATAAGAAATTATCGAAGATGCTGGACACATTTCTCAATTAATCAAACCTATCTCTCTCTCTCTTCTCTATCTCTCTCTCTCTTCTCTCTCTTCTCTTCTCTCTGCAGTGCATGTTGTGGAGCTGGTATCTGGCTAATGATACACAATTCTATATGATCGGCGCAATTATTCTGATTGTGGGCGTGCGCCACTTCAAGCTGTCTGCGATAACGACTCTGGTGTTTCTGGTGCTGTCGTGGATAACGACGGCAGTGATTGCCTTTACGAACAACCATCGCCCCAACACCGATGACCCCCTCGCCCTCTTCGACAAGATCTACGATAAACCCTGGACCAGACTGGGACCCTATCTAATTGGCATGGCCGTCGGCTGGATACTGTTCCGCACCAATTGTAAAATCCGTTTGCCCAAGCTGACTGTGGCCACTGCCTGGACTCTGGCCATGCTGAATCTGTTCGTCCTGGTCTTTGGGCTGTATCGGACGGATCTCTCTCAGTTTATGGCCGCTGCTTACAGTTCGCTGAGTCATTCGGCGTGGGCGCTATCCCTGGCCTGGATCACCATCGCCTGCTCGACGGGCTATGGCGGCTATATCAATTCGTTGCTCTCCGCCCCCTTCCTCTATCCCTTCTCCCGTGTCACCTACTGTGCCTATCTGGTGCATCCCATCGTCATACGCTCGATGGCCCTCAACTCGGATGCGCCACTGCATCTTGGCGGCGATTTGATGGTAAGTTCAAAACTCTCTCTGTCTCTCTCTCTCTCTCTCTCTCTGGATTATAATTCTGATGTTCTTCTGGATTTACAGGTCGTCATGTTCTTTGGTCTATCGGTCGCCTCCTATTTCCTGTCCTTTGTCGTCTCGATGTCCTTCGAGGCGCCGGTGGTCACAATGCTGAAAATCTTGTCACCTAGTCGAAAAAAACGTATCGCCTAAGCCGGCGTCCCATCACTCTATTTATGCGTTATACTATACTATAAACGAGTACATACTATATAAACATATACCATATAGACAACCTTTCCCATTCAAACATACCCCACTCATACAAATATATATATATATAAATATATATATACCTAATATTCTATTGGAAACTTATCTATTCCCTTCGTTTAGCACATTCCCAATTGTCCACATAT
The DNA here is from genome assembly GCA_035043665.1 of Drosophila quasianomalipes. Taxonomy (NCBI): domain Eukaryota; kingdom Metazoa; phylum Arthropoda; class Insecta; order Diptera; family Drosophilidae; genus Drosophila; species Drosophila quasianomalipes. Next base: position 21,098 of record JAWNMU010000728.1, on the reverse strand, counting down.
TTATAGCATCGATTGTTCATACATACATACCCATATATATATATATATATATATATATCTATCTCTATCTCTATCGCTATCCTTAACTAACTCCATCTCTACGATTTTTATTAATTCATTTCACATTCCACAGACTTTTATTTGCCTCTATCTTTTCTTCTTAATTATTTTTTTTTTTGTTTCATAATGTGTACATTTTAGTCGTTTAATTTATTCCAAAGGTTTGGAAATTTTGTGCGTGACGAAAAGTAATAGTACTTAATAGCTATAATTATAAACATAATATACATATGTAAAACAAAAAATCACAACTCTAGTACCTAATTTTACAAGTTCATGTTGTATATATACTATATATGTAATGTGTATAAACCTTTAAATAAAACAGCTACCAAATAAAAATAAGAACTTTAAGTTTAAATTTAGTTTCGATTTCGATTATTAACTGCCACAAACATCAGCTGTATGGATTGACGCAACCCATTAAAACAGATACATTTGTATCTTACAAATACTTTTTGTTTCCTGCAGATACTTTTGATTCTTACTGATACTTGTGCATCTTACGGACTCTTGTGAATCTTACATACTCTTGTACCTTACTACAGATTTATTCTGTATCCTACAGATAGTTCTTATAGACTTACAGATACATTTAAATTTCATCTGATATTCGTAATATAAATGTGATGAGAATTACTTAAGAGGGTAAATTAGAAAGTATTTTGCAAAAACGGAAAACGGCCGTAAATTTGGCGTTTTAGCGAATATCAGGATGTCCTTGGCCTGCCGATTCGAATAAAGCAACGAAAATTGCGAAAATCCTTTTTCGAATTCGACTAATTTTCTCCTTCTTTCGTGTCGCTCCTAAAAGTATGCTTCATTTATTTACTGGGTGGCAATTCAGCCAATTCACTAATCCAATTTGTGTCGCTGGTGCGTGCACATGCTATCATCCTATACAGCAACCAGCAAGGAAATCGATACAATGTGACCATATTCGCATCTCCATTTATAACAAAGACAGGCAAATGCAGGTCGATGGGAGTGTATTTTGATTGCATTTGTAACACGTCCAGTTTTTCCCAATGGGCAACCTCGAGTAGCTCAGCATTCCCAAGGGTGGGTAACTCCAACTCTACCCGTGGACAGTACGGACTCTAAAATTAACTCGACCTACACAACACTACATAAAGATCTACATGCACACACAAAACAAACGAAACAGCTGACAGGCCCTAGTGTTCATGGCCACGACGTACCCGCCCTTCCTGCAATGGGCCTACACGGATTTGTTTTGCCCATCGCCCATAAATTGGAATTGACGATTAATTTATTCCATGCTCCCGGCGATTCTCCCCTACATTAAACTTACTCACAGATCATTGTATTCCCTTGTAATTTATTAACAAACATCTGATATAACTAAATAACGACAAAAAATGCCGCTAGGTGGCGTAGTGAGTTTCAAACGGCAATTCAATTTTGAATTTGAATCGAGACTCTTGCCAAATCCGACGAAATCCAAAAAAATTATTGAATGAATATGATTATTATTATTTCTGTGACCCTCAATCCCTATCCTACCCCACAAAGCCTAAAGCCTAAAGTATAACGGAGGGTTTGTGCACTCTCAAAGATAATCCAATCTTCGTCCGCAGGACACAAAAATTTACGCGCCACGAAACATGACCTGCCACCTTGCGGAAAATACGGTCACGTTCAATGGTGATCTCGCTGCCCTGCCACACTTTTCGTTTTTTCAGCGATGTGGCCCTTTAAATTTTCTTTTTTTGGTGGTGGTGTGCAATGATTAAAACTAAAAACGGGATATTGTCATTCAAAATGTTCAAATATTTAAAACTACAAGTAAACTATTAATCATAATTTTACAAAGAAATTATCTATTTTTTCTCAATTTTAAAACTTGATGAGGAAATAGACAATACTTTCAATGAGTGAACTGCATAATTTAAATTAAAATGAAAACCGCTCAACTCTGTTAAGAGTAGCGCTGTTATCGCACTGCAAACTCAAACAAAAATCAACATACTTCTGGCTCGCATTGCAAATGCATCATGAATTGAATCGTCTTACAGTTAATAATAATTTTAAAATTTGTTTATTAAATGTACTTACTTTTGTAATGTAAATTTTATTGAATTCTCTCAATGCTGCACAGTTATGACGCTGTTATTGATATGTGGTCGAGGCGTACACAGACAACGGAATTTTACAGCACTGCTCGTCCCACTGCCAACACACAAAAACTGAGATACGCCGGCATTTAGCGTACAACGATGTGCATTAATTATACATTTTCGTAGTTGCTTGCATTGCAAATCATGTAGCTGTCAACGCCACTCACACAATCCTTAGTTATTTTTTCAGGCGTTCGGCAAATCCATAATTGGCATCAGCACCATCCGTCACCATCATGGCAATGCCGTCGATCTCAACGCTGGTGGGCGTCTACATCCTGCATTCCATCTATCAAATGTCGCAGCTCTTCACGACACTCCAGTGCAGTGACTCCCCCTGCTACACATCCTGGCGAATCGTCCACGCATGCAATTGTCCCTGTTCAGCACGAGGTGCACGATATTTACAAGGAGAGACGCTTCGATTATTGGCATCAGTTCGATCACGGCTTTCAGCTGGATGTGCCGTTGAAGACGCGGCACAATGGCTCCCTATATTTGCATGTAGTGCTCGCGCTGGAGGGAGAACCCCTCGAGTGGCGCACACTTCGTCGCGATGGGCCAACGGTGCTGCTTACGCTCAACCTCTGTGATTATGTGGTGCCACGGGCGGAAGCATTCAATCTCCTTGGCGACACCGAGAAGCAGTCGGCGCCACTGACGAAAAAATCCCAAAAAGGCAGCAACAGCATTTTCTACACCTACTACATCTGCCTCCTCCAAACCCAAGCTTCTCCGCTTCGACGCTATCATTATTCAGTTCAATTCGTGACTCGACTACGATGTAGTCTGCGAGATCGTCCTGCTGCAGATCCTTTCGGTCACCAATGATGCACAGGCTCGCTCGAGCAGCCAAGTCACAGTGTTTTGGATCCGAACAGGTATAGAACATTGCACAACCACGACTGCACTGCGAATTAATTAGACTGCAGGTATTTAGGCGGCTGCGCACATCCAGATATGCAAAGGGTTCATCCATAAGAATGATGCCCGCATAACCAATCAAGGATATGGCAATGATCAGGCGCTTCAGCATACCGCAATGGGATAGCAAATGAAATCGATTGCTATACGGATCGAATATGTTTAGCAAGGCTTAATATTCAAGAATAGGTCGCACATACTTTTAGTAGCGTAGGCTGAAATAAAAAGCAGCAGAAGAGATGTGTTTGTCGCAATGAATCTGGGCATCAAAATTAATACCCAAATCATGAACTCAATCAATACGATTAACTGGGAGAGATGTGTTAATCACGTACCGTTCCACCATAAAGTTAATTCGACCCAAGTTCTCCACATGCAATGCCTTCGTCTTTGCCAATTGACCACTTCGTATCTTCTCATTGATCCACGTGTTGTCCAGCTCATTGCGGTTTGTAGAATGCGGCAATCGCTGGTCAAAGCAACTGTCTGTGCTGTGATGAGGGAGCCAATTTACAGACTGATTAGAATTCTTAATAAGTCAAAATGTTACTTAGATGTCTCAAATTAAGTTGTATGCCACACAAATTGATAAAAGTTGACAGCGTTGCTTTTAAACGGAAAAAGACCATTTTTATTTTGTACTTGCTGTCTGGCTGTCACTCTTCAAATCATCCGTATTAGTAAATGGCTTCAATTTGGGCCCACTCACACTAAGGCGCAGATACAACAATGTCCAGATCAATAGAACACTAAGGTAGGCAGTCCACGTTGGATCGAAATAAAAGAAGTCGTGCTTTATTTCAGCTAAGGAAGGGAAACCTCGCAACAACGCATTTGTATACAATGAGTACGTAGTTTAATTGAGCACTTCCTGTTTGACTATTTAATGGTAAGAAAAGCACCAAAACACGCGTAACTTAAGGCTAGACTGGAGCTAAATATATGTATATAGATGCTTAAATGAATCGTAGGAAAGTCTATTCAAATAATATTTGGCATGTTTATTTTTAGACCATTAGAAGAATTAGTAGTTAGATTTACTATTTATTAATATGATTTTAGTCTCAAAAATTTTTTAAATTATATATAAATAATAAATACAAAATATAATAATAATAAATATTGCACTGGAAGATGTATTAAAGTCTTTTCGCTGCAACAAAACTACGCATGCATTTAATGATTAATATATGGCTATACAAATCAGTATAAAATGTATTTATATGATTCAATATACATACATATATAATATATATAAATATTTAGTGTTTGTAGCTATTTATTGATTAAAATACTGATAGCATCCACTTTGCATTGCAGGCTTATATAATTTCATGAGTATTAATACATACCACAACAGTTTGGAACTCCCTGGCAGTGTTCCAAATAGACACTGGTCTTGTAGGTCTGCACATCATTGCATATGCACATATATGGATTATCTGCGAGGTGTTATTGATGTGCATCAGGTTGCTCAATAGTGCATAATATGGCAAAAACTTTAAAGTCAACACGTAACCACGAAATATACATGACGATGGCCATCGAGAAAAACTGTAGAATTAGTATATAGCCAATGCGCAGCTCTGTCAGCCAAAGGAAGCCCAGTTTGTTGAGGCACATTACGCACAGACTAGCAATCAGGAAAATATATAGAAGTGTGACTGCATGTTAAGGTTTGTTGGCTTGATTGCTGTTACGATATTTACATATCAGACAATGGACAACTCACAACAATCATAGGTATCCAATGGCAACGAGCTGTGAACGACGAGATAGACTGCATTCAGCGGGATCAGACTGATGACTTTCTTGAGCATACCATAAATGAAGTTGCCCCCAGTCAGCTGCACACGTCTGTGTCTGTGGGCCGTCTCACGCCCCTCGCCGACATCCAGCAGCGACAGCGTCCAAACATAACACAAATACAAACCCGTTGCGATGCACAGCACAGCAACTCGTACAAGCGGCTGGCGTCACTGTTCAGATATGCCGTGTGCAGTGTGGCGAGGGGCAGCAACTCAAGCTTAACGCTGATGCCAGAACTGGAATTCACAAAACCACTGCAAAGATACATATGAATGTGTAGATAACATGATATTAGCAAATGAATGTAAGTAGTGGCTGGGAGAGGAGCATGAACCCACACTGCCAATGCGTCCATCACTAGTGTTAGGCTGACTGGCGCCGCGCTCATCAGATTATTGTTGTAAAGCGCCTCAACTGATTCATTCCCAAATTTTGGCCGCCACAACGAAATTCAGATCGGTAATTATCATGTTCTCTGCCATATGCAATCTCATGAACTTCATTATTTTACTGTTTGGCTCAATTTGGGTAATCCGTTGACCGAGTGTGGCGTAATCGAAATAGTCTTTACCCGCTGCCCGCTGCCGTCTCAGCAACGTAATCGGATTTTTGAAACAGTTCATTGTCATGGGGATTGTTGGAATCGCCTGGCGCTCTTGTCGTACATTGAGCGTGGATAGACTCCAGGCGCACAGTAAACTGGTCAGATAAAGTTGCTGCAATGCCAGTGCATAGTTGCGTACGTCTTGAGAAAACATTTGCGCAGCACCACCTCAATGTGGTTCAGCACCAGAACGTTTTTTATCACGAACTGTTCCTTTTTTGTCAAATGCTGTATCTGTTCGACGTGATGCAACCAACTGGCCAGTGTGGGCAATGTGTGCTGCCGCGTGCTGTGCCCTTTGTTGGCTAAATACATCGTGGCTTTGAGTAGAATGTGCGCGAGAGAATTTCGACATTAGCTGGTAACTAATCTAGTCGCAACTCTTTGTTGTTGTGTGTAAATGGTCCAAGTCCCAATGCTCAATTACAAAGACGGCTGTATCACCCATTTTGGACTCGAGCTGCAAACGGGGTATGTGCTGGGTGAAAAATGTCAATAGCTTCTGAAAGCTGCACACGATGCCCAGAGAACAAACCTGCAAGACACACAACATATTGATGAAAAGAAAACATACAGAAATAAGGTTTCCTAATAAAGCCAATAACCATTATAAATATAGACATAGATATGTTGTTAAAAACCAATTTAATTTTCGTGTTACAATGCCATATACGCACTCAAAATATGTTCTTGTTTTTTTTTAATAATTTCTAACCATACCAAAAAAAATGTAGCTATTTTTTCATATTTGCTTAGAAATATATTTTTTCAAACTTCAGAAATAACTCACAAAACTCGCGATCAAAGGGATTCTGAATCGTCTAAAAATCGTTTTTCAAACTAAAACTTATGAATTTATAGACTATATAAAATGTTTGTAAATATGAATCTTTAAATTATAATATTTAATAATATGTAAAAAAACGCTCTGGAATTTAAACATATTTTGATTTACTTTTAAAATATACGCCCTGGAATTAAGAAAAGAACAACCCTAGAAACACAGTTCAGATATATGTATATACTTTCTGAACAATAAGGTGAGCTATCCACGGCTCTAAAAGTATGGTGATTTTCTAAAATTCAAGGATATTTTTTTTTGTATTTAATTCTGCTTACCAGTCGAGAAACATTCGTATTCATTTGTAGTAGACGCTTGCCGCATGCAAACATTGATCCATTGACATTGAGGAGGGCAATCCGATCGCCCAGTTTACTGGTCAAATTTATAGAAGAGGCGTTGTTTCTCCGCATATACGCCTTCTAACGGCATATCGAGCAATGCAATTCTCGAACGTCCGGCAAATGCACACAGTCCCTGCAAAAGTCGCTTCTGACCAAGCGTTAGTATCGTGACGGGTGACTGGCCGAGCTGCTCTGCCTGTATGCAGCGCAGATACGAGTGGACATCCTGTTGTGACTGGTGGCGAAAAAGGACCCGCAAGCGGCACAAGTAGATCAGATGCTCGACGGCTGTGAATTCGGTATAGAGATTCGGGTTATGCAGTGACATGGCAACTTGGTCGAAGGCATTCGAGGGCATATGCATCACATCATAGCCCTGAATGAATATGTTGCCAGAGTCTTGCTGTGAATGGCCGCCGGCTATCTTCAATAGGGTTGTTTATCCAACCGCATTGTGGCCAAGATAACCAGCATTTCATTGTGATACACCTTCAGCGAAGAGTTGTACACCACAAATGTTTTGGCATACATTTTGTAAACGTTTTTGAACTCAATGACTATCTGACACCCTTCATCGTCTTCGTCTTCCTCCACTTCATCCTCGTCCACTCGTCAGTGGACGGATTATGTGTCGCTTGTTGCATATAAAACTTGGGTACATTTCCTTTTAGATCCGTATCGCCTTTTGATGATTTTACAAGATCAAATTCATGGTTACTCAACCAAGCCAATTGCTGTCTGTCCAGTAAAGATTGACGTGTGTCAAGCCCTGTAATATCATCGGATTCGCTAGTTTCCTTACCATCTTCTGTGCTATATTGCTGAGTTGCTACCTTATTTGGTATTTGCTCTTGTGTCTGGTCTTTGAGCAGCTCCATCACTTTCGCTATTTCAGTCTGTTTCATGAGCTCAGTGATGCCCTTAGGCAGCTTCTCCTTGAGTTCGATTTTACCATGACCATGACTTGTCTTTTCCGTCGTTGTCGTTGAGTTACCCATCTGTGTAGCTTTAAAATCAGGAGTCAGCATGGCGTACACTTGATATATTTTTGTACACAGGGACACACATTGCCGTTGAGGAGCGTCGCCAGCAGGACATACACAAAGGTCTGGGCATAAAAAGCGCCGATAAACATTAAAAGCGTTGGATCGTTGATCATCAGAGTGGTCTTCAGATATTGTTCGACATTCATATTTTTAGTGTCATGCTCAAAGTACAATATGAGCCTGAGACATTGTCACATTGCACATAGAAAAGAGGCCACAAATAACACAATATTTGACGATGAGTCCAACGACTAAATCCAGTAGATTGGCAGCATTGCTACCACCATTTTGGTGGTAAAGAGAAAGCTACGACAGAGAGCACATAGGACGTCAAGAAGAACAACATAATATACCATGGACACTTTTTGAAGTCCGACGAGTACCCGCTCCACTCAATCTACAAATAATTATCTCAAGCATAAGTGCTAAGGCCAACAAATCAACAAAATAGGCGGCATACCCTAAACACCAGGGTAAGATTCATACAGGCCAAGACTAGCAGCCGCAAGCCATTGAAATACCATGCGACAAACTGCCATCGTGAGACGGCATGGTTTTTATCCAGTGCAAAATATGCAAAATGACTGTTCACGGTCCTCTACTATTTCCTGTCGCAAAACAATATGAAAAACACTTATAGGCAGGATATGGTTATTATGCAAAGTGGGTGTAGGTGATGGTGTATTTTGTGGCCAAAATGAAGTTCGAATTTGATGACTTTTGCCAAGATACTAATAATATAAAACAGGTAGGAATCGACTATAAGATGGATTTTTCTTATCGGTTCTTGATGGAATTTGTGCAGCTGATCAATAATATGTCAAGCTATATTATATATTAATAAATATGCTCTGCCTTTCAACTTATAGCTTTTAATGTTATCGGAAATCGATATGTATCGATATATGTGGCAGTTGTTGATCCTGATCAAGAATTTATGTGCTTTAGCGGTCGGGCTTCCTTCCTTCTTTCGTTCTGCCTGCTTTTAATGGATTTAAAAATAATCCCTAATTTTCCAAGTAACCGAAATGATAAGCAATAACAAAAATATAGAGTAACCCATATCATAAAATTACAAGAGTCACACAAAATTTGAGAGATCAATGACTTTGACTAAAGGTATATAATATTACAGATATAATTATACAGACGCATCGAAGCTATCGCCAATTAGCGAGTGAACGGCCTTATTTGACTTATAGGGACGAAGGAGCACTTCCGGTATTTCAAAGGTACTCACTGCTAATGTAATGCTGCAATGATGTGAATCCCTCCAACACATAGCTAGATACGCTTGATGGGTTGCCAAACACAGTGTTCACTCTCCAGCTATCGCCTATCCAGGTGTCCTCATAGAACCTCAACTCGGATGGCATTAATATTGAAAAAATGTAACTTTAGGGGCAGACCGCGCTGCAACTCGTCCACATCATGAAAACAGACGCTGGCAATAAATGCTCTGCGGTTGCCCGAATGCGCAGCGTTGCGCAGTCACTGCAGCTGCAGGTCTGTGGCGTCTCCATGGACATGGCCCGTATGGCGCCTTCAACAAGTTGATGGATTGCAGCTGTCGCGTTTGGGGCATACCCTACAGTTATTTTTGATATGAAGACATTGCTTTGAAAACTAAAATACGCAAATTACTAAATCAACATTTTCCTTCTACTACTATTGTATTACACTCAGTGTAACTTAAGTTTTCTGCTCTCTGACCATCTCATCGGGACGCTTGTTTATCTTATTAATAAACCACCACATTTCATATTGTATAGTTTTTAATGTGGTCATCGAGAGACCTGAACTGTCTGGCATAAATCGCAGCACAAGAAGGCATTATCATCGCTGCAAGCAGGGTTAGCTTCCGCTTCTTTCGACTTTTTATGTTTTTTGATACCACCAGACAGAAAACCCGACAATTCAGAATTTCGCACAGCATGTTTTCGAGTAACCTTTGACTTAACGTTTATAATATATCTTTTATTGAAAAGAAAGAAAAGTCACAGAAGTAGTAGGGAAATGGGGATTCTATGACTGGAAGTGGCTTATTGCTTTTGATTTTTAATTGCTTCATTATTGGAGTTAATTTATTGCTTTTGTGTGGGGGAGTGACAGGTGTGTAACCCTTTTAGAAAAATGTGTGGTTTTCGATCACGTATGAGACATTTATGATCGAAGGGTATAGATTTATGGCTGACCCTTTTTTTTTATTGTGGTTTGACATCAGGTAGAGGATCACTCAGCAGCACTTGTGTGTGCGTCCGTGAATGTGTTTTTAAGGAGGATATCTGCGTGCTAGGCGTGTAACCTGTAACCTGTGTGCTAGAATCAAGTGGCAGATCAGGTAGCAGCTGCCGCATGTATTGTGCATGTACATGATTTGATTTTGAGGGTGGATGCAATGATCAGTGGAAAGGTAATGCTCGCTTCTCTTTTGTCACTTTTTTTGTCAATGTATAGGAGTCTCTAGAACACCTCACACCTGAATGTTTTCCCATACAATAATTAAAGCATTATTGATGTAAACTGTTGTTAAGTACGTACTTCGCACGTACGTTTGCCACGTGCTGGTGGCTTCTTCTTCTCTCCCTTTTTACAGTGCACTCTGTTTGAATGATAATTTCACAACAGTTTGAATACACACCAAATCGGCATATATAACATATTTTTTGTATATTTGTTATATTTTTAATTATTATAAGCATTATATTTTTAAATAATGCATACAAATAAAATATATATATATTGCAAGATGACACATCATTAAAGTTTTAACTTAACATTTTGGAATGCAAGCAAAGTTTGGTACTATGAAAATACAAAACAAATTCAATTTCAATACTTGTATTGCATATTGATTGATTTCCTTTTGTGCATTTTTTCATTTTGTTGCAAGAGATTGCAACACAGCATAATTTGATTTAAAACTTTTTATCTAAATGGATAACGGTTGATTAATAGTTAACATAACTAAATTAACAAAAACTTTCAATATATGTATACCTTATATATTTTTTTGTAAAGAAATGTTTTTATATACCCATATACATGTGTGCATCATCATAAATGTTCTTGGGAATACCCTTATGCGCTTTGTCAAGACATGTGTCATGTCATGGCCTTAAAAGACAAGGAAAACAAAAAAACAAACACAAAAAAGCGGTAACAGCATCATCTTGAAGATGACAACGCAAGCGCATCTTTGGGCCCTCTATGAGTTCTATGAGTACTCGGTTGAGCTGTGCCAAAGTGTGTGTAGGCATTTGTGCTACGAATACAAGGGCCTAGGACTAGGTGTCCTTGAATATTAGGATACATTTTTGTTATTGTTGTTTTTTTTTTTATGTTTTTTTTTCTATGTGTTTTTTTTTTACAAATTGCTGAGATTAATAGATTTGGTACATGTCGGTGGGGACTATTTGGCACCACAAAGAGCAACACCCGAAAATAGCTTGTGCCTAATTCTTGAAGTCCGTGCATGGACATAAATATGTACTTGTTACTAATTTACATACATATGTACCTACATGTGTACAAATACATGAATATATACATATATATATATATGTATATATATATGTATACAACAACTTATGTGTGTATGCATTTACATATGCGTGAGTGTGTGTGCGAGTGTGTGCGTGTGTCAGTGTGTGTGTGTGTGTGTGTATGCATACGGAGCTCTTTTGCTGTTGGCTCCACATCTTAATTATATTTCTGCGCGTTTTTGTATGTGTGTAAGTATTTCAGAAACAGATGTCTGCTTGTGTGACAAAACACTAAAAATATCTCAAGCATGTGGCATGGTATGCCAGCAGTTGCCAGAAACAACCAGGCTGGGTAACAGTGCGCGCAGTCAGGCACTCAGAGTCACGCCGCCTAACCCTCAAGGCCCCCTCCGTCCGCCTGAGACAACAACAGAAACCCCCCATTTCACAATCTTCACTCCCAAATCGTCAATGCTCATACCCATGCTCATTTTGGCCGCACAAACAGCAAATGTCAATGCTTGCACTCTCACGCAGAGAGAGAGTGTGTGTGTGTGTGTGTGAGAAACAGAGAGAGAAAGAGAGATAGAGAGCTGGATAGAGATAGAGAGAGAGGGAGAGAGAGAGAGGGAGAGAGAGAGAGAGAGTGTAAAAAGCCGTCATTCGCTTGAAGCTTACAAAAATGTCCCAACTTGTAGCAAGCCAGAACAATAACATTTTATAAAAAATAACCTACACCCCTACATCACCTAGGGGGCAGACAAAGAGAAAAACAGAGAAGGAAAGAGAGAGAGAGAGAGAGAGAGAGAGAGACAGGAAGAGTGGAAATGAGATGGATAGGCGAAAACAGGAGGTTTCGAGCAGAGCTCGGCTCTCTGAGCAGAGCTCGGCTGATTCTGCGCAAATGCTCACGCGCACATCGGCCGCGGCCGAGGTCGTGTGTCGGCAAACGCCGTGCTGTGCATCCATCGAACCCAAGCGAGCTACTGATGGATGCTGGCTGCAGCTCCAGCTGGCTGGCCTAGTTATTCAGCGAGGAATAAGGAGTGTGTGTTTACTTAGTGCTCGCGCTCCTTTCCCAAAATGCTAAGTTGTCGGCATATGCTCTGCGCTACGAGCGATGTGCTAATATTACCGAACCACGCATGCTTGTATGTGTGTGTGTGTGTGTGTGTGTGTGAGCGCTGTTGTGTGTGTATGTGTGTGTGAGCGCTGTTTGTGTGGTCTGATTGTGTCACTATGTCAATAGTTGGCGTTGGTCTTCTTGGCAGGTACTCCACAGCCACTTGCTGAGAGTAGTGAGCGGCGCTCTTTGCAGCTGATGTGCGGTGCTGATGCCAGACTTCGTTGCCACCCCGCCTAATCTCTGACCCACACACTCACGCACACACACACACACACACATATACAGACACAGACAGCATGTAGCAATCGTAGAAGCAGCAACAGCGGCAACAGCAACAGCAGCGACGCAAGGCATCTCGTTATTATGTTTACAATGTTGTGCAAAGTTGTAAATGAAGCCAAAGACAACACATACATGTGTGCACATACATACACACACATATATATATATATATATATATATATATATATATATATGTAAATGAAGATATACACATTTATACAATGTATATTATACAATATATATATACATCTCTTTTTTGACCTTTCTTAAATGCATATTCGGGCAGCAGAAAACACTTTAAGTATGGCTAAAGTTGACACAATCATATTTTATCAATATTATCTTCAAATAATTTAAGTATATGTACCATATATGCTTCTATAAATTCAGTGATAAGTGGATTTGGAGTGATGATAATACTATTATGTTGTTATTGAGTAGATTTTCGCAATTGTGGGTGGGTCTGATTTGCTCTCACAGTTTGGTTTTCGGTATTCTTCTCCTATCTTCTTTCTTGTACTGTGAGGATCGAGTGATGATAAAATCAGTAATATATTTTTATTTATCATCATCATTCGATTATTTGATACATCTTTTAAGTGTGTTTTCAATTTCAGAACATTCAATACATACGCTAATTTAATAATGCTCAGAAGATATGCGATTGCTATGAGACAATTTCGTCTTTGTCGTGTCAAGGGCACTTCCTTATTGCTTAAGCTTTTAACTAGTCGGCAATAATGAGAAAGGAGCATGTTCCTTGACTGTTTGCATCTAGTACACATTGCTCACACACAGGTGTGGCTGATGACTCTGCTTGCACCAGTGGGTGTATGTGTCTATGTGTGTGTGTGTGTGTAAATAACAAAAGGCAATGAACGAGGAAAGTTAGTGAAGCTAAATTGTTGGTAAAGGGCGAAGTTCACTGTTTTATGTGTGTGTGTGTGTGTGTGTGTGTGTGTGAGTGTGTGTGAGTGTTTGCGCGTTAGAGTCTGCCTTTTGGTATCTCATTTGATTGTCCATCCCTTTCAGTTCATCTCCATTTACAACGACTATTAATTATGTATGCCTCAAAGGTTCAACTAGTAAATTGGGAACCTCCTAAATAACAAATATGTTGTCAAAAAGTGTAGCATAGTTTTCAGCGCTCACTGCTTCCTCAGGGAGGCAAAGATTTGTTTAGGGTGGGGTAGAGATTGTTTTGGCAGGGTAGTTTGAAAGTTTGGGTCTTGATTAGGTTTGCAAATTGCATATTATTGAATTTGACAGCCTTCAATTCATGTAAATTTTCAATTTTTGTTTACTCGTATTTGCCGGAATTCCGGAATTTGCTCTAACGAAGTTAGATGTGTTTGTATGTGTTTGTACATGTGAGCGTATTGTACAAGCCTAACTGGAATATGCATGTTTGTATGCATACAAGCAAAAATTTCATCGTACAGATTATATTTATTTCAATCTTTAATGGTCAACGTAAAGTTTACTTTAATTTTACAATTATATGAGTTGCTAATAAAAACCAAATATTCGTTTTAAAAAAAACAAATAGAAAAAATAGATTTTAATAACTAAACAATTAATTAAGTGTATTTAGGCAATTAGTCAAAGATCTATGCTTCGCAGATCAAAGCAATAAATAAGTGATGACCATATTTTATAATGAATTTATGTTTAGTATTTGACTTGATTTTATGTTTTCATTTCGTCTCTAAACACAAGAGCTTGTCTGTGTGAAGTTTATTGGTAGTTAATGTTAGTTTGCTGTTGCAATGACTCGGTTTTAAATCCAGCTTTTGCTCTTCGAATTCCTATGCAACTACGCCTTGGTGGCTTAAGACTGTTGGTTAGAAGGAGAAACATTATTAATAATTAATTATCTTTATTTATTTATGTATGTATCTGTATCTGAGTAAGAGCACATTTCAGACCTTTTGATACCATCTGCAAATTATATTTGCGCGATGTTAATGCTGCCAGAGCCTGGGGATTCACAGATAGAAACAACCAATAAAAGCAAATTGTATCGTTTCTTAGAAATTGCATTTTCGAGCTGTTATTTAGCTTGCTTTTTTGCTTCACAATCGGTGCTGTGGTTTGAATACCACATCAAAGTATGATTTATATTAAAATCAAAAACAAATCCCTAATTGTTATATTTAATTTTACTTATTTACTTATTTAATGTGGACCAAAAACAGTTCACACTTTTTGAGAAGGTTTTATAAGCTAAAAGTATAAATTAAAATGAAATTATATACATTAAAATAAAAATGATTAATTAACAATAACAATGATTAATTAACAAAATCGTATTAAGGTCATCAACAAATTATTGATGTGACTAAAAACCTCGAATTCATGCGAAATAGACAACCAATCTTAATAGGATTTTAGTCAGCGGGTTTGCAGCTTATCTCTCCTTTATACCAGTTTCCGCACATTTATAATAATTGTGAGGGTGATTTGGGCACGGGTTCTTCTGAAATCAGTGCTTTCTAGCTGCTGATATGATTTTGCAACGCACGAGTCGCCATGTGGAAATTTTCACTCATATTTAAAAATTCCATTACACCCATGTCAATTCTTGTCTAATTAAAGGTAAGTTCTGTGTAAGTTGGCTAAAGCAGGCAGAAAGCACTTTGTCGATGGGTGGCAAAACAGGAAATAGGCATCCTTCATGTTCATGAGCTTTTCTGTTTATCTGATTGTGCGTTAAAACAAGACAAGAAATTCATTTTCAATTTTCCAATCCTGCCCTTAACTAAGCTAGCAAAAGGCAAATCCGTGTAACATTGTAACTCTTTGAGTACAGGTGCCAATATTAACACTTGGTGCTGATTTTCTATTTAGCTGATTGTGAACTGATTGATGGGCAACGGATTGTCTTTTAATTTTGTAATGTTGCACTTCACTGAGCTAATAGCCAAGCAGAGTAACTCTTTGAGTAGAGGTGCCAATTTCCAATTATATCCAATTGTTCATATTTTTAGTTTGATTTCCTCGTAGATATAAACCCAATCTATTGCTCAAAAGTCATTTTTGCTTAACTGATATCGGTATCTTAATTCGGTTTACTGAATTGAAACTCGGCACTTTAGACAATGAGATAAGCTAGCAACAGCAACTACGGCAAACAACACCTAACCAATTAAAAGTTTTTAACAACTTTTTGAAATAACTCTAAAACAACTTAATTTTTTGTTATTTTGTTTTTCGGTTTGGCATTTTTTGTTTTATTTTGTTGTGTGCGTCAATATATTCGAGACCCGCTGAGTGCTCCAAAAATGTGCTCTCAGTGTTTGAGACATTCGCTATGTCTGTAGTTGTAGTTGTGTGTATTTTAGATGACTGAGAAACTTTGGTGTCGGCATGAATCGACATGTGTGCGGCTGCATCAGTGTGTGTGTCTGCGTTCTTTCGTATCTACAAAATATCCCATTTTTGCTAGATAAGTCCATACCATCGTGTAAAAAACAGGGGCGTTGATTCTTCCGCCCCATCCCTATAAGATTTTCGTCTACATAGCCCTCAGAACCCACCGAGAGTATGAGATATAGAGCCTATATGAGATAGAGATGCCGCAAATTTACAGTCAGCAACGCGCTTAATAAGAGACCAGGCACGAGGCACTTACAACTACACGGGGCTTTGGCTGAATAGGACCAAAGAAAAACACCAACAATAACAAAAGAGGCACAGAGAGCGGGAGAGCGAGAGAGCTTATATGTTGAGAGACAACATTGGGCAAAACTGCGATGCTGGTGGCTCAGACTCCAAACTGAAGCCGGCTCCAGAATGCTCAATTGTTCATTGCCAAATTGCCAAGTGCTGAGCGTAACGCTCGTGTGCATATGCGACTGCGTCGTTGTTGACGATGTTGCTCGAACTCGGGTGATTTTGTACGTGTGCCGTGCCTATGTCGCGTGCTCATGTCCTGCAGACTGCAGACGTATGCGAGCGCTTTAGAACGTTGTTTGCAATCGCGGAAAGTGGCAACGGGAAATCAGTGACGACAGCTATAGCACCGCCAACAGCAACCATAACATAATAGTGCCAGAGTATAGCCACTGTCAACGGCCGCATCCACAGCCACAACCGGAGTCAGAATCAGCAAAAAAGAAAATCAAAAAAGAAAAATAAATATAAAAAAAAAACACACACACACACTCAGACAAATAAATACAAGCAAATACGGCAACAGCACAGGAGACACCAATTCAATTAAAGGCAAAACACACAAATACAGATGGTCCTTGGATAATAAGAAAAAAAAAAAAAAAATGACAAGCAAACAAAGATAAAATTTTGCGATTACACATAATTACGATTCGGTGAGCAGGCGCATTCAATCAAGCAACCAACCCACTCATTAAGCAATCGGAAAAAAAACTGCACCTTTAATACGATAGAAAAATATTTTATAAAGATTTTTTGCCATTTTTTTTTACCGTTTGCTCTTAAATGACAAACAAAAAGTGTTCATGTAGTTAAGTGTGCTCCAAACCAATCTTCAAATCTGAGAGCGAATAGTCAAATGATAAAAACAAACGACAGCGCTTTTGAGTAATTTACTAGCTACGTGCAATAAATTATAAATAAATTCTAAACAATAAATAAAAAGTATATATTAAATAAAACCCAGGGACATAAATTGCGGACAAAAGGGATAGGTAACTAATATTATAACTATCATAAAAAGAATCTCTAATTATACTGCCTAGTACCAAGAGCAATAGGCATTAGCAATTGCTTTGGCACACAGACCCACACACACATACAATCCCACACGCAAACACCCACAAATACAGCCACACACACACACACAGGCCCACACACACACACACACCCAGAGGCACACACATATGTAAAAGACCACGGACACAAGTACTCGCATGCTTTTAGCCGTATGAGTGTACATACATACATACATGTGTATGTGTATGTGTATGTGTATACACACATGCTATGCTTTGGGTTGTCCGGGTCAACAAACAAATGGACAAAAAGCGTTGCATGCTTACAGGCGCTGCATTCTTTCATATTTTTTCTTATATATGTGCACTTTTTTTTTGGCTAATTTGTTAGACAATGCTTTATGTATATTAATGTGTATAGGTATATACAATTTTTGATTGAAACAGTTCAAATTTAATTCCATGCATAGAGCTTATTCATAATTGTTCTATGCACAGAGCTTACTCAAAAAATATTCAATTTATCAAATTATTTTGAGCAGTCAGCCGTGACAATATATCTGTGTCTTTGTATTCATTGTCACCACTTACCTCAAATTCCAAGAATTTCATTAATATTTTGCAATTATAGAGTGGCTTTGAGATGTTGCAAACTGCCGAAACCAGTGGCAATC
This sequence comes from Drosophila quasianomalipes, assembly GCA_035043665.1. Taxonomy (NCBI): domain Eukaryota; kingdom Metazoa; phylum Arthropoda; class Insecta; order Diptera; family Drosophilidae; genus Drosophila; species Drosophila quasianomalipes. The sequence goes on along the minus strand of JAWNMU010000728.1, from coordinate 3,068 downwards.
AGTAACTTGCCATACATACAGTAGCTTGTCATACATTTTGTAGTTTATTTGCGTGCCAACGCATCAATAAGGTTGCATACGATTCGAAAATTTTAAAATTGCTTATTATAATGCATTAAAAAGTTTCTTTTATACGTGTAGAAAAAGTTCGTAGTCTTTAATATTTTATGGTAGACATCCTTAGTTCTTTCAAATATAATTTATGGCTTTTTGGTCATAGCCCAACCTTTTAATTCTTTACTATAAACAATATATATATATATATGTTATCCGTTAGTGGACTTGGGTATGTTTATGGATACAGTGATATATTCATATTAACTTATGCTTGTGCATTATATTAATAATAGTTAAATGAAGAAAATCTGTATAGATCTAATATAAAAAAATATGTAAAAAATAAAGTAAAATTTATAAAATAATATATATATGTATATATATATATATATATATATATATATATATTTAAAATACTCGATGGGAAAAACTTTTAAGCATTTTATATGCTACAAAAATGCCTGAAAGTTTTTCCTATAGAGTCTCGTCGGCAAAAGGGGGCGGGGTCGAAGGCAGCGTCAGCTGACGCATGACTGACAATCGTGATACGAAAATTGTTTTTTCGCCCGTCGGGCCATTTGTCCGTCGTAGATTAGATTAGGGATTTGCTCTGGTCTGCATGGTGCGGTAATGGGGTGGCATTTTAGTTAATTGGATATTGAATGCAGCCGTCCTCATCACTATCATCTGGGCAGAAACCACGTAACAGCGTCAACTTTGTTTTGTTGCCTGGCCAGCCTCCAGATTCCCCAAGGCCCTAAAGTTTGGGCGCGTTTTCGGCCAGCGAAGATTGGGCATGCGTCGATGTCGGCTGCTCGGTTATTTCATATAGCGTACATTTTGGCTACAGTTTTTCGATGCTTTTTTTTTTGGTGAGAGAAATTAACGCTGCGAGAGCAAAAAATCATTGAGAGAAAACTCTCAGTTGCGTCTGGGTTTGTCAGCTGCCTGCTCACTGTTAGCTTTGTTGCTCTGGACCAAGTATGGGATGTAAGCCTTGAGCATAATTTTCGCATCTTGTATCCACGGTGTGTGTATGTGATTCTGTTTGTGTGTGTGTGTGTGTGTGTGTGTGTGTGTGTGTGTGTGTGTGGTTGTGCGTGTGTGTGTGTGTGTGTGTGTGTGTGTTCGTGTGTGTGTGCGTGTGTGTGTGTGTGTGTGTGTGTGTGTGTGTGTGTGTGTGTGTGCGTGTGCGTGTGTGTGTGTGTGTGCATTCTCATGGTAATCGGTAAACAGCAAGCGGCGCCTGATGAACGTCCGGGCCGCCCCCCGACAGTAGCTACTTCTACGTCTGCATGGCATAATGGGAGAGAGGGAGGAAGTGGGGGAGAGAGACCGAGAAATTTGCTATGTGCTCCGAATAATGAATTATTGCCAGACGATTTTTGAGTCCAGGCTCCGTGTTTTGTTTGAAATTTTTCCATATATTTAGTAAGTTTGGGTTTATTGTACTCTACTCTAAACGTTGAATGCTTTAAAAGCATGCTGAAGTCTTTCCAACGCGTGGGAAAATAAGTATATTGTTACGATAGAACTACGAACACTGGGAATGTTATTAAAAAAATGTTCGACCAAGCCACGCCAGCAAAACATAAAAGTTGTTTGAATTGTATGGATAGTTGGCCAAATGTCTAAAGCGATTCAAAACCACATTGCTGTGGTTGCAAATCCCATGAAAGGTCAGACATAAATGTTCGCCAAAAATCAGCTAGCAGCTAAGTGAAAACCAGAACAGTTTTACAGTCAGCGGTTGGCATGTATACAAATACATACACACAGTCAAGAGGCGTGCTCGCTAACGTACACTCGCTGGTTGTATGCCCCACATCTTCGTCAAGTTGCAAATTTTGAGGTTTATTGAGCGATGGGCCTATGCAATGCAAAGATAGATAGTCCCTGGCTTGTCCAAAACAATGACCGTTTTAGCACAATGGCGATGGCGCTGAAAATGCCATGTGATTATGCAGCCACACGATTGAAGCTGTGGCAAGTTGGTGCTCCCATTTTAAATTGCTGCGGCGGCTGTCATTAACAGGGTGGCTGCGAGACGCCAATGTGGATTATCTGTGTGTCCGCCGGTGGTGGTCAGAGAGACGCCGTAATCAAATTTTCAAACTGACTTCTGCATTAGACAGCAATTTCCCGATTGTTTGATGATGTATTATATTCTTGTGCCATAGCTTCTGAACCAAATAGGATAAAAACTTAGTTATCCCATTTGCATGAGTTTACAACAAATTTATTAATTCTCATTTAGTATTTACTACTTTCATCAAAGTCAGATCTCCGTAAAACGATATCAAAGCTTTAAGCTCGAAGCTCATTTATTCAAGTGTTATTTGAGACAATCAAATTTTGATGAAAACTGACTGATTTCGAAATATTTGAGTATAAATAAAATCTAAGATTTAAAAATTTAGATTTAGATATAAATAAATTTGCAATTAAACAGTCTTAATTAGTATTAAATTAGATTAATACTAGCATTGGAAGATTAATTAGCATTGGAAACTTGAACTTAACTCATAATTTGCTATGCAAAGTACTGAAACAAGTGAATCTTGGTTAAGATAGAGGCTTTTATTTGATACTGCCTAGTTAACAATAATATTTTATGAAAATATAATTAGAATAATATTTTAAGAGTTCACAGATTTAACGTTTCACAGTAAGTGTAACACAAACAAAAAAATTAATAAAAAATATTTTGCACAGTATGGTTTTAAATCGACCGATTGTTCCTATGGCACCAAACAGATGTGATCGGTAACGAGCTAATGTAAGGTAGCCCCACAACAATGGAATGAATTGAGAAAATAGAAATTGTACTCACTAATTGACATAGAGCATTATTCAGGGACATTCGCGACACGATTTGTTTATGCTCCCTTCCCCCTCAACATCATTGGCTGGCTAGCCGCTTATCCATTCGTTGTCATGGGGGAGTCGCCTCAATTAATTATTTAAGCAATTCAGGCATGGCATTGCATTTGTGGCTGTGAAGCAATACG